>APFE030982541.1:8017-92869 GCA_000404065.3 Pinus taeda
AGAATTGGCCTAGGTCCTCATTTCCCAAGCCGTTCAATAAAGTAAACTTCACTGTATTTGCCATACTGAACCACGGTGGAGGTGGAGGTGGTACGGGTGAAGTTGGAGATGACGGTGGTGAATTTGGAGGTGGTATTCATGGGAATCCTTGTCTTATTAACTAAATAGCACTTCTCGGAGAAACCTTCGCTACCCCTTCTTCGTCTCTTCGTGGAGGTGAAATCAATGGGCTATACTCCAGACCCTTTTTTCCTTCGTTCCTGTCCGATTCGTGCAGTCCTGAACATAAAGGTAGTTGCATAACCGGCTTTCCGCACAACAACATTTTAATCCAAGTATTCAAATATTTTACGTACTTACCTTGTGGTCCTTTGAAAAAGTATTGCTCTACCTCGCTTTAGCTCACTGAGGTATCGACCATGAATTCATTCACAAATCCTCCTATGACTCGATCGAGCTAATGATCGACAACACGAACAATCTCATCCTTCGATGCTTCCAACCTTCGCACTAGCTCTGGGGTCCACACAATAGGACCGTCAAGTTACCACCTTCCTTAGCTATCTGCTAACTTCGTGATCCAATTGTATAGCTCAATAGGGAAACAATAGAAAAATATCTCGTGGATCTCTGTATAAATGTACTAATCCAACCATTGTTCCTTTGTCAGTCGCGAGTTTCTATTCTCCTGTGCTGCGAATTCGTGGATCTTTCTATCCAACCAGTCTCCAATATCCTTCTTAGTTGGATTCTAGTGATACGACATCTCACATCTCTTATGCAGATTCCAGTCCCGACAACAGAATCATTTGTTGGCTTGAGGGGGCCTGACCCAGGTTCAGTGTTATTTAGCCAAACAAATCTCTACACTACTAGCCCTTTCGGCATCAGCCCGCAGAACCAAGATTCTGCACCTTGAGATGGTTGTGATGTCGTTTGATCTCTTTTATCCCTACCTTTGCGTAGGCGATCTCATTCTAAGGCTTGTATGGCAAACCCTTTCTTCTGGCTTTCAATACCTTCACTAAAGTATATGGTCGACCTTCGCACAGCCCTAACCTGTCGCTCAGGTATTGTCGCGCTGCTATGGCAGCGTGCCGTGCAGATTCCTCAACTATCCTAAGTGATTTGCTTATCTTGTCAAACACTTAAAGTTATAACTCCGTAACAAGATATTTGTGATTGTGTTCAATTATTCAATGTAATTGCATTCATTCGCACATCATATAAGCATAATAAAGGAAATTCATACATAAGATATCCAAACCCATCAATAGAACAAATACACAGAAATTATAGAATAACTCCTTTTATTAATATCTTCCAAGTGTTAAAGACTTTGTTCACCCTACACACATAGCTGCAAGGGTCTACGCATTTAGCTTCGGACTTCTACACTAGGCCTCTGCGCACTCAGCTGCAGAGCCTCTACCTACGCTACAACGTAAGACTTAGACTTCTTGCTCTAAAGCTATGACTCTCTTACGTCTTCCATTGATGCCCCTAACTACTTAGAGCTTAGCTCTTTTTATATAATCCCATGGTCTGCGGAACATGGGTAGATCTCTTACAGCCAACTTTACTTTACAAAACTAAGGGCGGACTACCCTTTGTGACACTTATTATCTTCATGCTCCGTGACCAAAAAATGCGGAGTATTTACAATAATATTACAAAAACTTGACTTAAGCATGGGCTTTTAGCCCCAAGACTGCCCTTGGGGGATCCCGCTCCAAACAAATCCTCATATTCTTCTTCAACAGTCACATTATAGCACTCTAGCATGTGGCTCGGCTGAGTGGTCTAATCAGGTTGAATCAGTTCTAAAGGATCCTATGGAATCCTGAAGATCGTTGCTTTTACCTCCTATAGCGATTCATCAATACATTCAAACCCATCTTCAAAGTTGAATGTCATTAAGAACCCTTGGTGCAAAATATCCCATCTTCTCTGCCATGGTGGAGCTCTGTTTTCAAGTACCAGTTCATTGGTATCATATCTAAGGTATGGCACCAATTCAGGTTAGGGCTCCGCTCCATAAAGTTTAGTCCATTTCACCAAGTGATCTTGTGGATCATTTCTCCCCTCATATTTTTCTGTTAATCACACTTTCAGTTGTCCAAATCATAGTCTCATCATCCTCCTATATTCGCATCAATCATCAAAGCCATCCTTGTGCATACCCCACCATCTTGCAGGCATAGCGCACAGTGCCCAATCCAAGGCTTGGAAGCAATGCTTCTCTAGAATTTCTCTCTCAAATGCATTCAATAAGGTATCAACATCAGTCAAACCATCATAATAGGGTAGATTTCTTACCTCTAATGATACACAACACAGTGATTTGGTCATCATATTACAGCGTAGCGTAGGCACTTCATGTAATTGATTCTGCCAATGCTCAAATTCTTCGTCTGAATCTGATGTGACGAAACTTTTGTGGTCCCATGCAATACATCCATCTACTTTTGGATTCACCTAATCTTGATCTCTCGCTGCTATCTTATATATGTGGTCCAAATCATCATTACTCTCATAATCGCGAACCAGTTCAATATAGCCCGATCCTTCTACAAGATCAAAGGCTACTACTATGCGAAGCAATTTCTTCTCAAACTTCATGTTTCACTTCTTCAGATTAATCACCCCATTCATGTCAGTAGCCCAATCAATCCCAAGGAGCGTAGGGTAGGGGTTGTTGTCATCCATAATATCTATCAGTTCAAACTCAGCCAACACAGTTGTGCCTTCAATATCCATTGTTACTCCTTGCAGTTGTCCCATGGGGATGATATTCTGCTAGTTTGCCATCCTTAAATAAATCGGAGACTATTGCAGCGTAGGTCTCCCCATTCGCTCCCATGTTTTTTTAAGCAAAACATTCGTGTCGGATCCTAGGTCCACAATAACTTGGTCCATTTCGTATTCTCTGATTTGCGTAGTGAGTCTCATCTCACATCTAGTTCTTGCCTTATGCTTACGAATCTTTCTAACTACACACGATTCCCTAAGAGCATTTTCTTTTCCAGCACACCTATTTATCAGCTCCTATAACCCCTTTATAGCCTTACTATCGCACAAAAGCTTCATGCAAGTTTCCAAGAAAGTAGTAAGCATAGAAGGATCCATTTCTTCAGCTGGCTTATCCTAGGTTCCTAAGGTAGAGGCCTCATCAAATATTTTCTTTGCTTCCATAAATGTTTCTTATGTGTGCTCCAGATCAAATTCAGCCTCCTTTTCTGGGGCTTTGCAAACCCACATACTCTCTTTAGGCTGCTTCCCCCTATTTTCACCCGTTGTAACTCTGCTTCGCAGCACTATATTCACATTCAGATCCTCTTCACAAGGCTCAGCCCTCATCATCTGCAAGTTCTGAGTCGATTGTTGAGGCTGCGCCCCCTTCTCACGTATCTTTGCTAATAGTACAGGGCAATCTTCGGTCGCATGGTCAAACTGTGTACAATATCGACATGAGAGATGCGTTGGATTTGTGAATTCTCGTGTGTAGTGTCCTAGTCCTTCACAATTATAACAAATCACCTGTCCCCGACCTCTGCCAGGTCCTCCTCCACCTCAGCCTCGTCCCTGCCCCTCATATCCTTCTCGTGCTCCCCCAATGCTCTGATCAGGAGGTTGCATTTCTCTCTGAACTCTATATGTGGGTGTTCTTTCCATCATCAACTCATAGCTACAACAATTGCACTCATCATGACCCACCAATTGACTGAAGTTGAGGAAGAGTTGTTGTGGTTTTTGTACAAATTTCTGTAGCAAATGGAAATTTTCAGTCACATGTTTTCCTGCTACCTTACAGATAGCACACCATAGCGTAGGCCCTATGCTTGGTCTAGCTTGAGTTTCCAGCCTCAAAGTCATTGGTCCTCCTGCTACAACATAATTCGCGAAAACTAGGCAGTGATCTTTTTCATGCCCCTGACCTTTGCATTTCAGACACCAAACTTCTTCGCGTACCTTTGGACACATTGTTCTATCGTTCTTTAGACTCTGTAATTCTAGGAAAAGGTTCTGCAGCTGCGCATGAATCTGTTGAACCCCTAGGTTCGGATATTGTATTGGTGTTTCATGCAGTCTCATTGCAATCTCCAGATCTTTCGCCTAGGTCCCAATCTTCTATTGCGATAGCGCAACCCTTAGGTGAGGCAAGAGCAAAGCCACAAACCATTCATGGTGCTACCTATCCGTAAAATTCATGTTAGCTTCGCAAATCATACACTTAAATCTCTAATCCAGATCCATGGTTGTCTCGCCAGCCTTCATCATGATTTATTTGAATCCCATGATTGATTGCACTTCAAACTTAGGTCTACTGAATTCCTTATTCATCACAATCTGGATATCTGCCAACTCATACATCAGGTTAGTAGTACAGTACTTAATGTACCAGGTTAGCGCGCGTTCCTACAAAGCACTAACCAACGTTTCCTTCTTCATTTGATCATCTGTGATACCCTGAGCTTCCCATACAGACTTCGCGATGAACCAAAATTGGTCTGGATCCTCATTTCCGAAGCCCTTGAACACGGGAAGCTTTACTGAATTCACCATTTTTGAACGGTGGTGGAGGTGGCGGTGGTGTGGGCAAGGGTGTAAGTGGTGGAGGTGAAGATGGAGATGGTGTGGGTGGATGTGGTATTCGCAAGAACCCCTGTCTTATTAATTGAATAGCGCTTTGCGGAGAGGCTCATGTTTCTCCCTCGTCATCACTCAGAGGAGGTTCAATTAGTAGACTATATTCATGGCCTCTTTTTCCTTCGTTCCTGAAAGTCCTTCCACTTCGCGTAGCCCCAAACATCAAGGTAACTGCATAACCCACTTTTCACACAATAGCATCTTAATCCAAGTCTTTAAAGACCTTAAATACTTACCTCGTGGTCCTTTGAAGAAGCACCACTCTACTTCACTGTAATTGACCGAAGTATCGACCGCAAACTCTATCACAAATCCTCCTATGATATGATCGAGCCAATCATCGCCAATGTGCGCGATTTTATCTTCAGAGGCTTCCAATCTCTGCACTAACTCTGGGGTCCAGACAATCATACTGTCAACCCTCCACCTCCCTTGGTCAACTGCCAAATTCACGATCCACTCGTATAATTCAACTAGGAAGGAACAGAGGAAGAATTCATGTCTCTATGTACAGACATCTGTCCAATCACTATTCTTTCGTCAGTCGTGGATTGATGTTTTCCTATGCCACGAATTCATGGATATTTCTATCCAACCAGACTTCAATCTCTTTTCTAGTTGGATTCCAGTGATGCAACATCACACATCTCTCATGCAGATCTCGGTCTCGACAACGGAACCATTTGTTGGCTTTATGGGCCCTGACCTAGGTTCAGCGTTAGTCAGCCAAGCAAATCCCTACACTACTAGACCTTTCAGCATCAATTCATGGAGTGCAGACTGAAGTCTCACCTAAAGCAGTATGGGGGGATGTAGGAACCAAGTTTCCACACCCTAGGATGGTTGTGATGTTGTTTTATACCTTAACTCGGCCTTCGTGTAGATCGATAATCCTTTTAGGGCTTATCGATATTCTTCTCTTAGTTGTCCTATGGACCTCCGCGAAGGTCTATGACCATCCTTCACATACCCTAACCAGGTAGATCACACACTTACATGCCTCTGTAATAACTCTTACTTATTTATTTACTCAGATTAGCTTAAGCATCGACATCCTTAACACGTGTTGATGATTATCTTTGTGTAAACATATATCTTTACTTGTGTTTATATAAAAAGAGAAACATATAGATTCGCGCATCAGAATGGCATTAAAACATAAACCGAGTGTTCAACATAACATAATCGCAAGCATTTAACAGAAGTAAAATACAAAGGTAATTCCAGAATACTTCTCTTTATTAATAATTCAAATCTCCAGTCCAGACTCTAACTACCCTGTGCACACAGCTGTAGGGGTCCACGCACTCAGCTACGGACTTCTACCTTAGGTCTCTGTGTACACAGCTACATAGCCTCTATCCTATGCTAAAACTTTTCACTCTTAGCTCTCATAGACCCATTACATCAACTCTTTAGATCCTTCCTTAACTGAACTTCTAAGAGACTCTTCTAGGACTTATTTTTATACAATTCCATGGTCTGCGGACCATGGGTAGATATCCTAAAGCTGACATGACTTATACAAAAGAAGGACGGAAACCCTTAATGACTCTTTACATCTTCACGCTCTGAAACCACAAGATGCGGAGACTTTACATTATTTTCTACAAAATTTGAGCTTTCTGCCCCAAAATTTAGGCTTTTGACCCCAAAAGTGACTCTAGGGGAACCTGTTCCCAATAGCACTCCATCTATTAACTAATATCCAACACATTTTAATATCGGTGTTTTTGTTTTGTTTTGGGGATAAATTATTAGGTGCAGTTCCATTCAACAAAAAATATGTAATTTCATAATACCAAGTATTGGTTGGTACAAGAATGTAAAGTATTTTGTCCTGGTTTACCGCGAATTTTTTATACCAACCTTTTTCCTAAACAATTTATGATATTTTCGATTATTCTAATATTCTGCAATGAACTTGTGCTCTAATGATCTTTGATGGTTTGATATCAAGGCCATATTCATGGAGCATGGTCATTCAGCTCACTCACTTTACTCCTAGATCCTTCTACACAAGCAAATTTCATACAATAGGATGAGGAACAATCAATTTTATATGAGATTCTAAAAGAAATGTTAAAAAATGCTTAATAGTCTTAAATACGATATAAGCCTATTTTTCAAAGTCAGGATAATTCAGCTTTATTCCTTGGAACCCAAAAGGCATAAAATAAATTGGTATCTCTATACCATCCAGATTTTTCTAAGTTAGGATAACTACACAAGACAAGTTAGAGGATAAAGTATATAAAATGAACTATCTTTCAAAGTTTGGGATGATTAGAGAAATTATAGCAACAATTGCTTCTTTTATGATTTTCAAAGTGTCCTTCTCTGTGATGTCCCATTTGAATATAAAATATATTTTTATCATACCCTTCATTGGTCTAGAAATTTTTGCAAATCCGAGAATGAATCTTCTTACAAAAATTATCTTTCCTAGAAAATATCACAATTTTTTATGTGGAAGAGGAATTTGTGATATAGATTTTACTTTGTCTACATCAATAATGATCTTAGATTTAGATACCACAAATCCTAGAAGATTATCTTCAGGTAAAACAAATATAGTTTTCTTAGGATTTAATGATATACCATATTTTCTACATTTGTCAAAGATTTTCTTTAGGTGTTCAACATGACCTTTGTATCTCTTAGAGTATAAATCATCCAAATAAATAACCATAAAATTATTAATTAGATCTTTAAGTGAAATATCCATTTCTCATTGAAATGTTTCCCTTGCATTTATTAAACCAAATGGAATCCTTTGATATACAAAGTTTCCCAATTTGGTTCAAAATGTTGTCTTGATCTGATCTCCTTGCAACCAGTACATAGTTATAGTTAGAGAAACCATGAAGTAAGGAAAACGTTTCTGAAACAAAAATAGATTGTAAAATTTGTTCCAAAGGAGGAATGAGCTAATTATATTTTTCAGAATACTTGTTAAGATTCCCAAAATCAATGTATATTTTGATGTCCCCATTTTTATTCCTAACCAAAACAAAGTAGTATACCCATTATGAGTGTCTGACTCGAAAAATTATCCTAGATTTTAAAAGTTTGTTTAATTCTTATTTAATCCAGTTTCCTAGCTGAGGATGAACTTTTCTTAACTTTTATCGTACATGTTTAGTATCTAGTTTTATTGGAACCACATGTTGAGTAATCTTAGTGTCACAAAATTTTAATTTGTCATATATTCGAGCAAAGATATCCGTGTATTGTTTAAAGAGCTTTTTAAATATTGAATGTTCAAAATAAGTGCAATTTACTCCCAAATTAACATTTTGGGGGTTTTTATAAGTTCATATATTAATGACCTCGTATTGCATTAAAGAACTTGTAGCATCTTCTTGCACCCATTATCTAGTGAAAATGCTTTAAATTTTGTCAAATTCATGCCTAGGCAAAGTCCTGGGAATATGCAAATTTTCTGAGCTAAATGGTTCTTCTACACGTTGCTGGGATATTTTTAATAATAATTTAATTTAATTTTATAAATATCATTATTTATTTTTTAAAATATTATTTTAAAATATAGAATTGTTGCAAAAATTATTAAGCAGAGCACAATCTCCAGGTCTAAATATATTTCAACACAAAGGGTTCATCATCCATCAAGTTCACCGAGAATTGCAAAAGGATCATAGCTACCTATCAAAAGCTAAAGCTAAAAAGAGAACACTTTGCTCTACACATTGCACTGATGTTGAAGGGCATGATGTATATAAAAATCATGATATTGTTTTACGTGGTTAATGTCAGATTATTTCCCATGAATAATCAAATAAAAAATCTGCGTTTGTTGCGGTTGTTTATAAAGTAAAACGCACCCAAATTAGTGTCAGGAAATGAATGTTTAACACCAATAGTAAGTCACTAACAAATTAATGCTAAATGTCAAGTATGTTAGGTAAAATGAACACCAGGAAATGAATGTTTAACACCAATAGTAAGTCACCAACAAATTAATGCTAGATGTCAAGTAAGATAAAATCGAAAAATTATATTATCCAAACGCTGAGTGTTAAAAGTAAATGATAACAGAGCACAGGTAAATCGCAGGCAGGTTTTCATTCTGATTAGATGCACCTATAAATCAACAAAGGTGATTTAGGTGCAGACCCCCCAGGTGCTTAAACATTTAACAGAATTCGGGGGGTTGAAGATTAAGTTTTTTTTGTCAAAAAAACTTTTGATAAGTGGCTTAATGTAAAGAAATGTGCACCCCCTTGAACTCAGTCACGAAGGTTGTCTTGCTCCTATCCTTCGGCATGATTTTGATTTGGTGGTACCCAGAGAACCCATCAATGAAGGAATATGCTTCCTGACCACCTACATTGTCCGACACTTCATCCGTGAATGGAGTCAGGAAATGATCATGCACACAAGCATCATTCAGTTTTCTGAGATCCACGCATATCCTTATCTCATCCTTCTGCTTCTTCTCTTCCACCACCATTGAGCTTACCCAATTAGATTCTTCCACAAGCTCAATGATGCCTACCGCTAGCATCTTGTCTAGCTCTAAGCAGACCTTCTCCTTGTATTTTAGATTGAGGCAGTAAGGCCTCTGCTTAACTGGCTTCGCGTCAGGCTTTAACATGATCTTCATCACTCCTAGGTCTATTATTATTCCTTTCATATTCATAAACTTGGTAGGGAATAAGTCTTGGTATTCGCAGAGAAATTTAGTGATGTTATCCATCATCATGTCATCCTAGTAGTCTCCAATATTTACAAATTTGGGTTCTGCCTCCGTACCAATGTTCACCTGTTTTTTTTTTACCAACACAGTTATGTCAGGGTTCTCAATCTGTGGTCCTTAAACCTTGTGGTGGCCTTCTATTTCTGGAATGTTAATCTTCCATGGACCCTCATCCTCTACTTCAGTACTTATATTATAACATTCAAGCGCGTGACACAACTGAGTAGCCCATTCAAGCTGAATCAGGGCTAAAGGATCCTGCAGCATCCTAAAGATGGTTGCTTTCACCTCTTGTACCACTTCATCAATATTGTCAAACCTCCTCAAAACTGAATGTCATCATGAATCCTTCGCCCAAGATATCCCATTCACCTGTCCCACAGTGGAGCTCTATTTCTATATACCAATTCATTGGGATAACATCCAGGGTATGACAGAACAGGTGCACCCACTCAAGTTGGGGATTTTCTCCATAAGCCTGCATCGATTTGGCCAAATGCGCACGTAGATCATTCTGCCCATCCTACTTGTCTGTAAGTCGCATCTTAGGCTTCCCAAATCATGGTCTCGTCATCCTCCTACATTCGCGCCAATCATCAAAGCTTCCATTGTGCGTACCCCACCATCTTGCAAGCGTACCGCGTAGTGCCCAGTCCAAGGCCTAGAAGCGCTGCTTTTCTGGTACCTCCCTTTCAAATGCATCCAAAAAGATATCTACCTCATTTAGACCATCATAAATAGGTAGATTTCTTACCTCTGGCGACACACAATGCAACGACTAGATCATCATGTTGCAATTCAGCGTAGTTACTTCATGTAACTGATTTTTCCAATGTTCTATTTCTTCGTCGGAGTCCGAAGTGCAGGAACTCTTGCGATCGCATGTAATCTGTCCATCCGCAGTGGGATTCACCCAATCTTGGTCTCACGTTGTTATCTTATAGATACAGTCTAGGTCGTCATTACTCTCATAATCATGGACAGGTTCAACATAGCACGATCCTTTAGCGGGATCGAGGGGTATTATTACACACAACGATTTCTTCTCAAAGATCATCTTTCACTTCTTTTGATTGATTACCCCATTCATATCAGTAGCCCAGTCAATTCCCAGGAGCGCAGGGTAGGGATTGATGTCATCCACTGTCTCTATTACTTCAAAGTCTGCGAGCGCGCTCGCTCCCTCAATATCCACGGTCACCCCCTGCAGCCGCCCCATGGGGATGATTTTCTGTTGATTCGTTATCCTTAGCTAAATCAGAGACCATTGTAGTGTAGGTTTCCCCATTCGCTCCCAAGTATGCTTTGGTAGGACATTCGCATCTGACCCCAAGTCCAAAATGACCTGATCCATTTCATACTCTCCTATTTGTGTGGTCAGTATCATCTCCCGTCCCATCCTTGTTTTATGCTTTACAATATTTCATACTACGCGCGGCTCACCTAGCATGGTTCCAACACATCTATTGATGATTTCTTGTAACCCTTTCATAGCCTTACTGTCGTGCAATAACTTCATACAGGTTTCCAGGAAAGTTGTGAGCATAGAGGGGTCCATCTCTGGCTCAGGCTTATCCTTGATTCCTGAGGTGGAGGCCTTAGCGAAGCTCTTCTTAGCTTCCATGAAGGTTTCACATGCATGCTCCAAATCGAACTTAGCCTCTTTCTTCAGGATTTTGCAAACCCATGTACTGTCTTCTGGTTGTTTCCCCTTGTCATCTCCTGTCATGATTCCACTCTTGAGCACTATATTTACGTTTGGATCCTCCTCGCGTGGCTCAGATCTCATCATCTGCAAGTTCTGTGTCAGTGGAGGTGGTAGCACCCCTTTGTCACATATCCTAGCTATCAGCATAGGAAAATATTTCATTTCATGATCAAACAGTGTGCAATACTTGCATGATGGACACGTTGGATTAGTGAAATCACTGGCATAGCGTCCAATCCCTCTGCAATTGTAGCAAATCAATTGTCCGTAGCCTCTACCAGGTCCTCCACTGCCTCGGCGTCATCCGCACTCCTAAAATCTTGTCTGCGTCATCCCTGCATTCTCGTCGAGGGGTCGTGCTTCGGCATAAACCCTATAGGTGGGAGTTCTATCCATCATTAATTCATAGCTCCTGCAAGTACGATCATCATGTCCTACTGACCTACAAAAGTTGCAGAACAATTGTTACGGTTCTTACACATACTTCTGTAGCAAGTGACAGTTATCCATGGCATGTTTCCCAGCTACTTGACAGATAGCGCACCATAATGCAGGCCACACACTAGGTCTTGTTTGAGCTTTCGGCCTTAAAGGCATCGGTCCTCCTCCTAGAATGTAATTTGCAAAGACTGGGCAATGGTCTTTGTCATGACCCTCACTCTTGCATTTCAAGCACCATACCTCCTCGTGTACCTCTGGCCGAATTGTCCTGTCCTGCTTCAGACTTTGCATCTCAAGGCATAGATTCTTCCTCTGCACATGGATTTGCTAAACTCCTAGATTAGGATCTTGCATCAGAGTCTCATGTAGTCTCATGGAAATATCCAAGGCCTCTACCTGAGTTGTTATCTTTTGTTACGACAACGCACTTCTTAAGTGTGGTAGTAGCGAAGCCACAACCCACTTGCGATGTTGTCCATCTGTCAAATTCATGTTGGCTTCACAGATTGTACATTTCAACCTCTGATCTAGTTCCCAAGGCGTCTCGCCTGGTTGCATCACGATCTCTTTGAATCCCACAATCAACTGTGCCTCAGATTTAGGCCTGCTAAATTCGCTATTTAGTGTTGCCTGTATGTCTACTACTCCAACATTCGAGTGATCGTTAGAGTACTTAATATACTGGGTTAGCGCGCGATCTTGTAGAGCACTAACCAATGTCACCTTCTTTATATGATCATCTGTAACACCTTCGGCTTCCCATACAACCCTCACAACGAACTAGAATTGGCCTGGGTCCTCATTTCCCAAGCCTTTCAATAAAGGAAACTTCACTGTATTTGTCATAATGAACCACAGTGGAGGTGGAGGTGGTACGGGTGAAGTTGGAGATGACGGTGGTGAAGTTGGAGGTGGTGTGGGTGGAGGTGGTATTCGTGGGAATCCCTGTCTTATTAACTAAATAGCACTTCTCGAAGAAACCTTCGCTACCCCTTCTTCATCTCTTTGTGGAGGTGAAATCAATGGGCTATACTTCGGACCCTTTTTTCCTTCGTTCCTGTAACTTTTTCCGATTCACGCAGTCCCGAACATCTAGGTAGCTGCATAACCTGCTTTCCGCACAACAACATTTTAATCCAAGTATTCAAAGATTTTACGTACTTACCCTGTGGTCCTTTGAAAAAGCAGCGCTCTGCCTCGCTTTAGCTCACTGAGGTATCGGCCGTGAATTCATTCACAAATCCTCCTATGACTCGATCGAGCTAATGGTCGACAACGCGGACAATCTCATCCTTCGATGCTTCCAACCTTCGCACTAGCTCTGGGGTCCACACAATAGGACCATCAAGTTTCCACCTTCCTTGGCTATCTGCTAGCTTCGTGATCCAGTTCTATAGCTCAATAGGGAAAGAGTAGAAAAATATCTCGTGGATCTCTGTATAAATGTACTAATCCAACCATTATTCCTTTGTCAGTCGCGAGTTTCTATTCTCCTGTGCTGCGAATTCGTGGATCTTTCTATCCCACCACTCTCCAATATCCTTCTTAGTTTGATTCTAGTGATACGACATCTCACATCTCTTATGAAGATTTTGGTCTCGGCAACAGAATCATTTGTTGGCTTGAGGGGGCCTGACCCAGGTTCAACGTTATTTAGCCAAACAAATCTCTACACTACTAGCCCTTTCGACATCAGCCCGCGGAGTGCAGACCGAAGTCTCACTCAAAGTAGTATGGGGGATGCTGGAACCAAGTTTCTGCACCCTAAGATGGTTGTGATGTTGTTTGATCTCTTTTATCCCTGCCTATGTGTAGGCGATCTCATTCTAAGGCTTGTATGGCAAACCCTTTCTTATGGCTTTCAGTACCTTCACTAAAGTATATGGTCGACCTTTGCACAACCCTAACCTGTCACTCAGGTATTTTCGCGCTGCTATGGCAATGTGTTGTGCAGATTCCTCAACTATCCTAAGTGATTTTCTTATCTTGTCAAACACTTAAATTTATAACTGCGTAAGAATATATTCGTGATTGTGTTCAATTATTCAATGTAATTGCATTCATTCGCGCATCATATAAGCATAATAAAGGAAATTCATACATAAGATATCCAAACCCATCAACAGAACAAATACATAGAAATTGTAGAATAACTCCTTTTATTAATATCTTCCAAGTGTTACAGACTCTGTTCACCCTGCGCACATAGTTGCAAGGGTCCACGCATTCAGCTGTGGACTTCTACACTAGGCCTCTGTGCACTTAGCTGCAGAGCCTCTACCTACGCTACAACGTAAGACTTAGACTTCTTGCTCTAAAGCTATGACTTTTTTACTTCTTCCATTGATGCCCCTAACTACTTAGAGCTTAGCTCTTTTTATACAATCCCATGGTCTGCGGACCATGGGTAGATCTCTTACAGCTGACTTTACTTTACAAAACTAAGGGCGGACTACACTTTGTGACACTTAATACCTTCATGCTCCGTGACCACAAAATGCGGAGTATTTACAATAATATTACAAAAACTTGACTTAAACATGGGCTTTTAGCCCCAAAACTGCCCTTGGGTGATCTCGCTCCAAACAAATCCTCATCTTCTTCTTCAACAGTCACATTATAGCACTCTAGCACGTGGCTCAGCTGAGTGGTCCAATCAGGTTGAATCAGTTCTAAAGGATCCTATGGAATCCTGAAGATCGTTGCTTTTACCTCCTATAGCGCTTCATCAATACATTCAAACCCATCTTCAAAGTTGAATGTCATTAAGAACCCTTGGTGCAAAATATCCCATCTTCTGTGCCATGGTGGAGCTCTGTTTCCAAGTACTAGTTCATTGGTATCATATCTAAGGTATGGCATAACAGATGCACCAATTCAGGCTAGGGCTCCGCTCCATAAAGTTTAGTCCATTTCGCCAAGTGATCTCGTGGATCATTTCTCCCCTCATATTTTTCTGTTAATCACACTTTCGGTTGTCCAAATCATATTCTCATCATCCTCCTATATTCGCATCAATCATCATAGCCATCCTTGTGCGTACCCCGCCATCTTGCGAGCATAGCGCACATTGCCCAATCCAAGGCCTGGAAGCGATGCTTCTCTAGAAGTTCTGTCTCAAATGCATTCAATAAGGTATCAACATCAGTCAAACCATCATAATAGGGCAGATTTCTTACCTCTAATGATACACAGCATGGTGATTTGGTCATCATATTACAGCGTAGCGTAGACACTTCATGTAATTGATTCTGCCAATACTCAAATTCTTCATCTGAATCTGATGTGCCGAAACTTTTGTGGTCCCATGCAATACATCCATCTACTTTCGGATTCACCTAATCTTGATCTCTTGCTGCTATCTTATATATGTGGTCCAAATCATCATTACTCTCATAATCGTGGACCAGTTCAATATAGCCGATCGTTCTACAAGATCCAAGGGTACTACTATGCGAAGCAATTTCTTCTCAAACTTCATGTTTCACTTCTTCAGATTAATCACCCCATTCATGTCAGTAGCCCAATCAATCCCAAGGAGCGCAGGGTAGGGGCTGCTGTCATCCATAATATCTATCACTTCAAACTCAACCAACACACTCGCACCTTCAATATCCATTGTTACTCCTTGCAGTTGTCCCATGGGGATGATATTCTGCTAGTTTGCCATCCTTAAATAAATCAGAGACTATTGCAGCATAGGTCTCCCATTCGTTCCCATGTTTGTTTAGGAAAAACATTCATGTCGGATCCTAGGTCCAAAATAACTTGGTCCATTTCGTATTCTCTGATTTGCGCGGTGAGTCTCAGCTCACATCTAGTTCTTGCCTGATGCTTACCAATCTTTCTAACTACACACGGTTCCCCAAGAGCATTTTCTTTTCCAACACACCTATTTATCAGCTCCTATAACCCCTTTATAGCCTTACTATCACACAAAAGCTTCATGCAAGTTTCCAAGAAAGTAGTAAGCATAGAAGGATCCATTTCTTCAGCTGGCTTATCCTAAGTTCCTAAGGTAGAGGCCTCATCGAAGCTTTTCTTTACTTCCATAAATGTTTCGCGTGTGTGCTCCAAATCAAATTTAGCCTCCTTTTCTGGGGCTTTGCAAACCCACATACTCTCTTTAGGCCTCTTCCCCCTATCTTTGCCCGTTGTAACTCCGCTTCGCAGCACTATATTCACATTCAGATCCTCTTCGCAAGGCTCAGCCCTCATCATCTGCAAGTTCTGAGTCAATTGTTGAGGCTGCACCCCCTTCTCACGTATCTTTGCTAATAGTACAGGGCAATCTTTAGTCGCATGGTCAAACTGCGTACAACATCGACATGAGAGATGCGTTGGATTTGTGAATTCTCGTGTGTAGTGTCCCGGTCCTTCACAATTATAACAAATCACCTGTCCTCGACCACTGCCAGGTCCTCCTCCACCTCGCCTTCATCCCTGCCCCTGATATCCTCCTCGTGCTCCCCCAGTGCTCTGATCAGGAGGCTGCATTTCTGTCTGAACTCTATATGTGGGTTTTCTTTCCATCATCAACTCATAGCTACAGCAATTGCACTCATCATGACCCACCAATTGACTGAAGTTGCAGAAGAGTTGTTGTGGTGTTTGTACAAATTTCTGTAGCAAATGGAAATTGTCAGTCACATGTTTTCCTGCTACCTTACATATAGCACAGCATAGCGTAGGCCCTATGCTTGGTCCGGCTTGAGTTTCCAGCCTCAAATTCATTGGTCCTCCTGCTACAACATAATTCGCTAAAAATAGGCAGTGATCTTTTTCATGCCCCTGACCTTTGCATTTCAGACACCAAACTTCTTCGTGCACCTCTGGCTGCATTGTTCTATCGTTCTTTAGACTCTGTAATTCTAGGCAAAGGTTCTGCAACTGTGCATGAATCTGTTGAACCCCTAGGTTCGGATATTGTATTGTGTTTCATGCAGTCTCATTGCAATCTTCAGATCTTTCACCTAGGTCCCAATCATCTATTGTGATAGCGCAACCCTTAGGTGAGGCAGTAGCGAAGCCACAAACCACTCATGGTGCTACCTATCTGTCAAATTCATGTTAGATTCACAAATCATACACTTCAATCTCTGATCCAGATCCATGGTTGTCTCGCCGGGCTTCATCATGATTTATTTGAATCCCATGATTGATTGCACTTCAAACTTAGGTCTACTAAATTCCTTATTCAGCACAATCTGGATATCTGCTAACTCATACATTGGGTTAGCAGTACAATACTTAATGTACCAGGTTAGCGCGCGTTCCTACAAAGCACTAACCAACGTTTCCTTCTTCATTTGATCATCTGTGATACCCTGAGCTTCCCATACAGACTTCACGATGAACCAAAATTGGTTTGGATCCTCATTTCCCAAGCCCTTGAACACGGGAAGCTTTACTGAATTCGCCATATTGAACGGTGGTGGAGGTGGCAGTGGTGTGGGCAAGGGTGTAAGTGGTGGAGGTGAAGATGGAGATGGTATGGATGGATGTGGTATTCGCAAGAACCCTGGTCTTATTAATTGAATAGCGCTTTGCGGAGAGGCTCATGCTGCTCCCTCGTCATCACTCAGAGGAGGTTCAATCAACAGACTATATTCATGGCCTCTTTTTCCTTTGTTCCTGAAATTCCTTCCACTTCGCGTAGCCCCAAACATCGAGGTAACTGCATAACCCACTTTTCGCACAATAGCATCTTAATCCAAGTCTTTAAAGAGCTTAAATACTTACCTCGTGGTCCTTTGAAGAAGCACCACTCTACTTCACTGTAATTGACCGAAGTATCGACCGCGAACTCTATCACAAATCCTCCTATGATATGATCGAGCCAATCATCGCTAATGTGCACGATTTTATCTTTAGAGGCTTCCAATATCCGCACTAACTCTGTGGTCCAGACAATCAGACTGTCAACCCTCCACCTCCCTTGGTCAATGCCAAATCCACGATCCACTCGTATAATTCAACTAGGAAGGAACATAGGAAGAATTCATGTCTCTATGTACAGATATCTGTCCAATCACTATTCTTTCGTCAGTCACGGATTGATGTTTTCCTATGCCACAAATTCATGGATATTTCTATCCAACCAAACTTCAATCTCTTTTTTAGCTGGATTCTAGTGATGCAACATCACACATCTCTCATGCAGATCTCGGTCTCGACAACGGAACCATTTGTTGGCTTTATGGGCCCTGACCTAGGTTCAGCGTTAGTCAGCCAAGCAAATCCCTACACTACTAGACCTTTCAGCATCAATTCATGGAGTGCAGACTGAAGTCTCACCTAAAGCAGTATGGGGGGATGTAGGAACCAAGTTTCCACACCCTGGGATGGTTGTGATGTCGTTTTATACCTTAACTCGGCCTTCGTGTAGATCGATAATCCTTTTAGGGCTTATATATATTCTTCTCTTAGTTGTCCTATGGACCTCCGCGAAGGTCTATGACCATCCTTCACATACCCTAACCAGGTAGATCAGGCACTTACATGCCTCTGTAATAACTCTTACTTATGTATTTACTCAGATTAGCTTAAGCATCGACATCCTTAACACGTGTTGATGATTATCTTTGTGTAAACATATATCTTTACTTGTGTTTATATAAAAAGAGAAACATATAGATTCGCGCATCAGAATGGCATTAAAACATAAACCGAGTGTTCAACATAACATAATCGCAAGCATTTAACAGAAGTAAAATACACAGGTAATTCCAGAATACTTCTCTTTATTAATAATTCAAATCTCCAGTACAGACTCTAACTACCCTGTGCACACAGCTGCAAGGGTCCGCGCACTCAGCTACGGACTTCTACCTTAGGTCTCTGTGTACACAGCTACATAACCTCTATCCTATGCTAAGACTGTTCGCTCTTAACTCTCATAGACCCATTACATCAACTCTTTAGATCCTTCCTTAACTAAACTTCTAAGAGACTCTTCTAGGACTTATTTTTATACAATTCCATGGTCTGCGGACCATGGGTAGATATCCTAAAGCTGACATGACTTATACAAAAGAAGTGTGGAAACCCTTAATGACTTTTTACATCTTCACGCTCTGCAACCACACAAAGCAGAGACTTTACATTCTTTTCTACAAAATTTGGGCTTTCTGCCCCAAAATTTAGGCTTTTGACCCCAAAAGTGACTCTAGGGGAACCTATTCCCAACAGCACTCCATCTATTAACTAATATCCAACACATTTTAATATCGGTGTTTTTGTTTTGTTTTGGGGATAAATAATTAGGTGCGGTTCCATTCAACAAAAAGTATGTAATTTCATAATACCAAGTATTGGTTGGTACAAGAATGTAAAGTATTTTGTCATGGTTTACCGCGAATTTTTTATACCAACCTTTTTCCTAAACAATTTATGATATTTTCGATTATTCTAATATTCTGCAATGAACTTGTGCTCTAATGATCTTTGATGGTTTGATATCAAGGCCATATTCATGGAGCATGGTCATTCAGCTCACTCACTTTACTCCTAGATCCTTCTACACAAGCAGATTTCATACAATAGGATGAGGAACAATCACTTTTATATGAGATTCTAAAAGAAATGTTAAAAAATGCTTAATAGTCTTAAAGACGATATAAGCCTATTTTTCAAAGTCAAGATAATTCAGCTTTATTCCTTGGAACCCAAAAGGCATAAAATAAATTGGTATCTCTATACCATCCAGATTTTTCTAAGTTAGGATAACTACACAAGACAAGTTAGAGGATAAAGTATATAAAATGAACTATCTTTCAAAGTTTGGGATGATTAGAGAAATTATAGCAACAATTGCTTCTTTTATGATTTTCAAAGTGTCCTTCTCTGTGATGTCCCATTTGAATATAAAATATTTTTTTATCATACCCTTCATTGGTCTAGCAATTTTTTCAAATCCGAGAATGAATCTTCTTACAAAAATCATCTTTCCAAAAAAGATCACAATTTTTTGTGGAAGAGGAATTTGTGATATAGATTTTACTTTGTCTACATCAATAATGATCTTAGATTTAGATACCACAAATCCTAGAAGATTATCTTCAGGTAAAACAAATATAGTTTACTTAGGATTTAATGATATACCCTATTTTCTACATTTGTCAAAGATTTTCTTTAGGTGTTCAACATGACCTTTGTATTTCTTAGAGTATAAATCATCCAAATAAATAACCATAAAATTATTAATTAGATCTTTAAGTGAAATATCCATTTCTCATTGAAATGTTTCCCTTGCATTTATTAAACCAAATGGAATCCTTTGATATACAAAGTTTCCCAATTTGGTTCAAAATGTTGTCTTGATCTGATCTCCTTGCAACCATTACATAGTTATAGCTAGAGAAACCATGAAGTAAGGAAAACATTTCTGAAACAAAAATAGATTGTAAAATTTGTTCCAAAGGAGGAATGAGCTAATTATATTTTTCAGAATACTTGTTAAGATTCCCAAAATCAATGTATATTTTGATGTCCCCATTTTTATTCCTAACCAAAACAAAGTAGTATACCCATTATGAGTGTCTGACTCGAAAAATTATCCTAGATTTTTAAAGTTTGTTCAATTCTTATTTAATCCAGTTTCCTAGTTGAGGATGAACTTTTCTTAACTTTTACCATACATGTTTAGTATCTAGTTTTATTGGAACCACATGTTGAGTAATCTTAGTGTCACAAAATTTTATTTCGTCATATGTTCGAGCAAAGATATCCGTGTATTGTTTAAAGAGCTTTCTAAATATTGAATGTTCAAAATAAGTGCAATTTACTCCCAAATTAACATTTTGGGGGTTTTTATAAGTTCATATATTAATGACCTCGTATTGCATTAAGGAACTTGTAGTATCTTCTTGCACCCATTATCTAGTAAAAATGCTTTAAATTTTGTCAAATTCGTTCCTAGGCAGAGTCCTAGGAATATGCAAATTTTCTGAGCTAAATTGTTCTTCTACAAGTTGCTGGGATATTTTCAATAATAATTTTAATTTTATTAAATCATATTATATTATTTTTATAATTTATTATTTAAATTACAAAAGTTGCAAAAATTATGGAGCAGAGCACAATCTCCAGGTCTAAATATATTTCAACACGAAGGGTTCCATCATCCATCAAGTTCACCGAGAATTGCAAAAGTATCAAAAGCCAAAGCAATGCCCAATGCCTCAACCGCTAAGCTAAGAAGAGAACACTTTATTCTCCGCATTGAGCTCAATTAGAAGGGCATGATATTGTTTTACGCAGTTAATGTGGGATTATTTCCCATGAATAATCAAATAAAAAACCTGGGTTTGTTGCGATTGTTTATAAAGTAAAATGCACCCAAATTAGCGCCAGGAAATGAATGTTTAACACCCATAGTAAGTCACTAACAAATTAATGCTAAATGTCAAGTATGTTAGGTAAAATGAACACCAGGAAATGAATGTTTAACACCAATAGTAAGTCACCAACAAATTAATGCTAGATGTCAAGTATGTCAGATAAAATCGAAAAATTATAATATCCAAACGCTGAGTGTTAAAAGTCAATGACAACAGGCAGGTTTTAATTCTGATTAGATGCACCTGTAAATCAACGAAGGTCATTTAGGTGCAGACCCCCACGTGGTTAAACGTTTAACAAAATTCGGGGGTTCTAGATTAAGTTTTTTTTGTCAAAAAAAACTTTTCATAAGTGGCTTAATCTAGAGAAATGTGCACCCCCTTGGAAAAGAACCACTTAACCGCCCCGCACCGCACCGCAATTCCCTTATGGTTTTATTCCTAACACATTTTGATGTTGTCAACTTCTACAAGGTTTGAATTATTTGGGAAACAAGTGTATTAGTGTTTTTCATAGCATACAATGCATTTATGACATCGAGATCGCAATAGTGATGACACAATGCTATAAAAAATAACACCTCCACCAATAGGTAAATGAAGTTTGGTAATGCATAATTTCATGGGTTAATGATCATTAAACTTGAAAATTTGATGGACTAGATCCGAGCAATTATTTGAAGAATAAGAAATTGTTGAAGAGATTTCAAGGAGACTAAAAATGGTAAAGCCGAAGCTAAAGCAAGAAGCATGTTATCAAGAGATTACTTGTAGAAGAGGCAAAAAAAAATGATGAACTTGTGCCAAGTTGGTGGAGAAATCAGGGAGAAATGGTTTTCCTACAAATTATTGACAAGCATTCTCTAATTTTGACATAAAGTGATATGAAAATCTAAAACAATATCAAATGAAGAGGCATTTTGTAAGAGGAAGAAGAGCATGTTATAAATGAATATCATAATAGTTTAAGGTACCATATTCATGATGAGATTTCCATTGTGAAGTTCATTTCATGTACAAAATTAATGTGAAAGTACCCAGTTCTAGACACGAGGAAATCTGGCAGAAGAAGTTGTTGCAAAAAACATGAAGCATCATGAAAAACATGAAATCATCTGACTTTGCCTAGCTGAATGAAAATGTGTTCCTTTCAACTTTTTTTCACAAGTTTTATTTTAAAAATAGCTCTCTTAGATTTGTCTTGGTGGGACACCTAACGAAAGAAGATTTACAAACCCCTTCATAGACAAGGTCAAAGTCCAAGAATTGGGAAAAGATCTCGATACTCAATATCAAAGTGGAAGCTAGGAATGCATAAGGGTGGAAACAAGCAATCTATGAAATACTTGAAATAATAAGAAGACAACATATGTGGAGAGTTTAATTTGTTTTTTATGGTATTGTGTTTTGGGATTTCAGGAAAATTTCATTTCAATGACTATCAAATACAATCATAATGCTAGATTAGAAAATTGATACAAAAAATAGAATAACAACATAAACATTGCAGATGTTGTGGCTATAGATGCAGGCTAAATATTGTTTAGGAAGGAAGAAAAATGGATTGGGTTTCAGATAAGCAAGTTACAGATCTATCAAAGGATTTATATGTGTAACTTTTGTGTTAATGAATTGGGTTGGTTTATCATATATATTTAATGATCACAAATCATATTTTTCCTTTGAGGTGGAACACATTTCATGGTCGGTAGGATGGCGGATCAAGGTCATCTGTGACCACTTGGAATTCAAAATGAAGATAGGGTTGTCATACATTTTGCACAACAAGGCCAACAACCATTTTGTTAATTTGGAAAAAGAGTACAAGGGAGATGAAATAATGCCCAACATTCTAAGATGCACATGGATGGGTTCAAAGTATCGAAATAAGATCACACTCAAGTGTCAAGCAATAATTTACCATTGATGTGTGATTCTCGATAATTATTGAATTGAAGTGGCATTTACTTTAATTCAATGATACAACATTTGCTGCAAAATATTGAATCCTTCATTTCTTCTTATTAATGACAATAATGAACATGTTTATAGGAGTGTTGGGTATAAAAATAAAGTGGATGTATCTTCAGAAGTGAATAATAGTGAGCAGTACACAGAAAGGAGTGCCCCTTTTTTTAGATTATTAACAAGATTGCAGAGCCATATTTTTATCCTCGAATCTAATAAATATTAGAGCCCGAAAATTACATATAAAATTTCTGTAATGAGAAGATCATCACCTACAAAACTGATACTAAAAATTGCAATGAAATACTTTTGAAGCAGCGTTAGAATAAAATACTTGGAAAATCAGGGTTGTTCCCTTCTTGGTCTAAATGAAATTTGGTTAGAGATCCAACGAAATAATATTTTACAAATTATATGATATGGATTATAGGGTTATGTGAAAAAAAACCTCACTTTTTATACCAGAAACAACAATTGGAAATTCTTGTAGGAGAAATAAAGGAATGTCTCCATACATGACTACTTAAAAGACTTTTAAAATATATAGAAAAGGGAGTTGCATATATTTAAAAAGGTGCATGTTAAATAACGGTGGAAAAACAATCATAGATTTATGATTAGCAACTTAGGATTAAATATAGATTTTTAGGGATTTTGTGAATATATTCACAAAGTAGAAAAGATTCAAGGAATATCTGGAAATGATAGAGTAATCAAACACACAAGATGAAATCCCAAATTCTTTGACAAAATATTAGCATTCGAGGATTAGTTTAACATATGCAGGAAGAAGTTTAAATAGTTAGAAGGTCAATTCAGGATTCGAGGATCAATTCAATAACATGAAATATGGTGCATGAGGTGGCAGTCAATTAACATATGGCAGAGGGTCTCAAGGAAGGATATAAGTGAACAATTGTTAATCCCAGATTCTCATGCACGCAATCATTGTCGTTCGAAGGATAAGTGGTAGGGAATTCCTATTTCAAAGGAATTTAACTCCATTTTCAACCATTCGAGACACATTGCAACCATTCTAGATTTCTTTTTATTTTTAGTATTTATTTTATTTAGTTTCCAAAAAGTTTGTAACAAATCATATATTATTTTTAGTGCATTGTTAATATTTTTATTCCTGAAATCTTACAATAGATTTAGGACTATATTATCTAGAGTATACTTTCATTTTAATTATTAAAGGGTTGGATTTTGAGCCTATAAAGGCCCTCATATTTTTGTAAAGCATAATATTACAGAGTTTTAATTCAAGGGTTTCTAACTTCAGTTTATTGACAGAACATGTGTATATGTGAGTGCTACCAATCATTACATAATATTTTTTTTTTCATATATTTGAGGTAGTATAGGACATGAGGAAGGGCCAAGCTGAGTATCAACCTCCCTGATGTCCCTAATACAATGTTATTTTCTATGCTGAGTAAAATATTGAACAATCTCTCTAATTTATCACCTAAAAATAACTATATTGTTGTTTCTATGCTATACTTGAATGTATTTATTATCACTATAGAGGCTCTTTTGTACATTTATGATCCTATTAGGTAATTGAATATTCAGGGAGGATATATAATTCTCTAATTTATCCTCTATTCGTCTATCAAAAACTAGCTAGCTATGTTTTTTTGGCATAGTTGAATGCTAGCACTTTGATCAAGCCTCTGCAAGAGAAGGCCTTATTTGTTAAGCAAGGATGTGTGACTCATCAACAACCACCTATACAACAAACCCTAGATCTGACCATTGTGCTTCATAGGATATTTTTCAATGACATTGAGAAACATTCAAGCATCATAACACTTGAGGGGTCCCCCTTTGGTTTGAGGGACAAATTGAACCTAAATTTGGTTGAGTTGGTTTCTCAACACAGTTTCACAGCCAAAAATTACCTTAGAGAAATGATATAAAATTTGGCACCATTTCCAAGGATCGAAGTAACAAAGAAATTTTTCCATGGAAAAATGATAATTGATTAGATCTACTCCTTGCTGGTGAACATGGATCATACATTAAATATTGGTTTCATTTCTTTCACTTGGTGACCCCACTTTGTTTATTTGGTGATTCCTTGGGTTCTAGATTCAACTGGTTCAAAATAACAAGTGCATCTCTTGCTATGATAATGGCATGTAACTGCGTATTTTTTGTCCTCATGGCAATGATCAGAAGTTTCAAATGTCTAAATATGATTCACTCTTTAAATTTCATGTGTAAGTGTTAGTTTTCTATGGAGGTTGTGTTTCATATTGTAAATACTTTTCAAGCTTTCAACTGCATTCAAGGTGGCATGTCAGATAATCAACTTCTCACATGGTTACATTGGAAGTATGACTACACCTAACAATTCATAATTTTAGTCTAATAAAGTAGGGTGTCGGATTGGATAATTTATGAGTGTGTGCAGTAGCTTAGTTGGTTTTGGTGTGCGGTATATGGATTGTTCATTTTCAACCGTCTTAGTTTGGAGTGTGAATAGTTATAGTTTCAAAAAAATAATTTGCAGGATTTTGAAAATCACACTGATAGATGGGATAATATGGCTACATAATTATTTCAATTAGAACACGTGTACTTTTTCTATAGATATATGCATAGTTGTGATATAAATTTAAAAGGTCAGACAATTCACTTGTTTTCTGCCAGTAGGCATACCTTATGATCAAAATCAGAGAGGCACGACAAGTATTGTAAGTTTCCATCCCTAAGAGTCACTAATAAAATATCTTCCTATATTTTGATGGTAGAGCTGCCAATTTCATATTCTTACTAGATACAAGGGCCAACTTATATGAGAAAAAATGTCTTCTTCCACATTGTTGTTACATCACAATATCATTTAGTAGTAAGTGAAGAATAGTATAGTTATAGTGGGAAGGTTCCTCGTTCTCTTTCAAGAAATTATGATGATGTTAATGAGTATTTTTGGAACAGAAAGTGTTTTTATAAATTAGGATGGTCTCTCAAGGAAGGGAGTAATATTTTTTTTAGGAACAAAGTTTACACGAAGCCATTCTTGTCTTTGGAATCAATTTGAAAGTTGTCAACAGTTTTATGATCCAAATAAATTAGATGGCTATTTATTTTTTGAGATGAAGTTTAGGTTGTAGTATGTGCTTTCAGATTTTATACTAGGATTGTAGGTGAATATGGATTGTTGACTTCATAATCCAATGAATATATCACTATTGTTTATTCATTTTTACACTCAAGTATATTAGTTCACAATCTATTGTAGTAGGTCGATATTTGTAGTGAAATTTCATATTGGAAACATGATACATGTTTCAGTTGGTGGGTTGTAGGTTACAGTATATGAATTGGCGTCAATTTGATTATAGCAGATAGGAGGATACATGTGTAAAGTGATTGATTGTTTTGTGACAATGAATCAATTTCCAACAGATTCAAGGCACTTGGTATAGAAGTTATTTGCAAACCACGAGGGGATGCAGTCCCTAGTTGAAGCCAGTGTTATAGCATTTGCTTGCACCCATTATCTAGTGAAAATGATTTAAAATTTGTCAATTTTGTTCCTAGCCAAAGTCCTGGGCATATGCAACTTTTTTGGGAAATATTGTTACTCTAGAAGTTATTGGGTTATTTTTAATAATAATTTAATTTTTAGTTTTTATATATATAGTTTATAATATCATTATATTTTTTTCATAATTTTTAGTTTAATATATAAATTGTGCAATAATTATTGAGTCGAGCTCAATCTCCAGGTCTAAGTATATTTCAACAAGGAGGTTTCATCATCCATCAAGTTATAAAATTGTTGCAATAATTATTGAGTCGAGCCCAATCTCTAGGTCTAAGTCTATTTCAACAAGGAGGTTATATTATTTTCATAAAATTATTAGTTTAATATATAAAATTGCAGCAATAATTATTGAGTCGAGCCCAATCTCTAGGTCTATGTCTATTTCAACAAGGAGGTTTCATCATCCATCAAGTAAATTTCAAGTAGGAGCTTTCATCATCCATCAAGTTATAAAATTGTTACAATAATTATTGAGTTGAGCCCAATCTCTAGGTCTAAGTCTATTTCAACGAGGTTATATTTTTTTTTGTTGACTAGCGGAATCGACAACGACGATGGTATCGTACTCGCATTACATGGGGTTGAATCCCACCAGCTGCCACTATAACTACTAGGAGGAACCACAGAGCCTGCAAGCACTGCCCTCGAGTAAGACGAGACTTGAACTTGTGACCTGCACAGTGGCACAAATGACTTAGCAGACTGTCTGCTGGCAACAAGACCAAATCCCGGCGGGCAACAAGAAGGTTATATTATTTTCATAAAATTATTAGTTTAATATATAAAATTGTTGCAATAATTATTGAGTCGAGCCCAATCTCCAGGTTTAAGTCTATTTCAATAAGGAGGTTTCGTCATCCATCAAGTTATAAAATTGTTGCAATAATTATTGAGTCGAGCCCAATCTCCAGGTCTAAGTCTATTTCAACAAGGAGGTTTCATCATCCATCAAATTATAAAATTGTTACAATAATAATTGAAACGAGCCCAATCTCCAGGTCTAAGTCTATTTCAACAAGGAGGTTTCATCATCCATCAAGCTCACTAACAGTTCCACAAGGGTCAAATCCACCAATCACAAGCTAAGGCAACACCCAACGCCTCAAGCACCGAGATGAGAGGAGTATGCTTTGCACTACAAATCAAGTTGATTTGAATGGTATGGTGTATATAAACACCACGATATTTGTTTACATGGTAAATGTAGGATTATTTCCCATGACTAATCAAATAAAAAATCTGGGTTTGTTGTAGTTGTTTATAAAGTAAAACACACCCAAATTAGCTCCCATATGGAGTGTCGAATGAATGCCAACAAAGAAATGGTTAATACCATCAGTATGACACCAATAGATTAATGCCAGATGTCAAGTATGTTATATAAAATCATCCAAGTATATTATCTAAATGTTGAGTGTTAAAGGTCAACAATAGAAGTGCACAAGTAAATTGCAGACAATTTTCAATGGTGATTATATGTGTTTGCAAATCAATAGAGGTGATTTAGTTGCAGATACCCTAGGTGGTTTTACATTCAATAAAAGGGAGTTCGATAAAAGTTATTTTGTCAAAACAAATTTTCATACGTGGCTCAATATTGATAACTGTGCACACCCTCGGCAAAAACCCACTTAGAAACTAGTCCCCCTTGGCCCCCACAATCCATGTCAAGTTTTCTCCATACCAGGTTTTGATGTTATCAACTTCTATAAGCTTTGATTTTTTTGGAAACATGTGTATTAATTTTTTTCATAGCAGACCATGCTTCTACGACATTAAGATTGCCAGAGTGATGACACAATTCCTACAAGAAACAACACCTTCACCAATAGGTATATGAAGTTTGATAATATAGATTTTTATGGGGGAATGGTCATTAAACCTGAAAATTTGATGGATTGGATCCAATAGATAGAGAAATTATTTAAATATTAAGAAATTTTTGAATAGAATCCAAGGAGATTAGAAATGTGGAAGATGAAGACGAAGAAAGAAGGAACTTGTCATGAGATCACCTATAGAAGAGGAAAGAAAATGTTGAACTTGTGCCAAGTTGGTGGAGCAATCAAGGAGAAAATTCTTTCCTACAATATATTGACAAGCATTCTCTAATTTTGAGACAGAGTGATATGTCAATCTAAAACAATATCAAATGAAGGTGCATTTTGTAATAGGAAGAAGAGCATTTTATAATTGTATATATTAATAGTTTAAGGTACCAGATTTAGGATGGGATATCTGTTATGAAGTTCATTCATGTATGAAATTTAATGTGAAAGCACCTAGTTCCAAACACAAGGAAATATGGAAGAAGTTATTGCAACAGATATGGAGAATTAGGAAAAAGATAAAATCATCTGATTTCGCCTAGATTAATGGAAAATGTTTTCCTTTCAACTTTGTTTGGACAAGTTGTATTTAAAAAATAAATCTCTTAGATTTGGCTTGGTGGGGCACCTAACCAAACATGTTTTGCAAAACCCTTCATAGACAAGGTCAAAGTGCAAGAATTGGAAAATGTTTAAGATACTCAAAGTCAAAGTGGAATCTAGGAATGCATAAGGGTGGAAGACAAGAAATCTACGAAATATTCAAAACAATAAGAAGACAAAATAAGTGGAAAGTTGACTTTGTTTTTTATGGTATTGTGTTCTTGGATTTCAGGAAAATTTCATTTCAATGATTATAAAATACAATCAAAATGGTAGATCATAAAATTGATACACAAAAGAGAATAACAACATAAACATTGCAGTTGTTGTGGCTATATATGGAGGATAAATATTGTTTAGAAAGGAAACAAACTGGTTGGGTTTTCAGATAAGCAGGTTGTAGTTCTATCAGAGGATTTATATGTGTAACTTATGTGTTGTTGGATTGGTTTGATTTATCAGATATATCTAATGATAAAAAATCATAATTTTCCTCTGAGGTGGAACAAATTTTGTGGTGGGAAGGATGGTGTATCAAGGTCATCTATGAACAATTAGAATTTAGAATTAAGACGAGGCTATAATACATTTGGTACAACAAGGCCAACAACCCTCTTGTTAATTTGAAAAAAGAGTACAAGGGACATGGGATCATGCCACAATTCTAGGAGGCACATGGATGGGTTGAAAATATTGAAAGAAGATCATGCTTAAGTCTTAAGGAAAATTTTACCATTGATGCATGATTCTTGATAATTGTTGAATTGAAATGGCATTTACTTGAAAATGATGCAACATTCACTACAAAATATTGAATCCTTCATCTCTTCTTTCTAATGACAATAATGAGCATGTTTACAAGTGTGTTGGATATTCAAATGGGAGTTGTATGGTGATAAAGTGGATGTATCTTTAGAAGTGAAAATAATGAGCAGTACTAAAAAAGGAGTGCCCATTTTTTGAGAGAAATAACAAGATTACAAAGCTAGTTTTTTCTTTTCAAATCCAATAAATATTAGAGGCTAGAAATTACAGATAAAATTTGTGTAATGAGAAGATCATCACATGTAAGATTGATACTAAAAATTGCAATGAAAGACATTTTTTGAAGCAGTGTTAGAATAAAAAACTTGGAAAATTAGGGTTGTTCCCTTCTTGGTCTAAATGAGATATTGTTGTAGATCAAACCAAATCATTTTTTACATATTATATGATATGATTTATAGGGTTATGTGAAAAAATCCTCAAGTTTTCTACAAGAAACAACTTCAATTGGAAATTCTTGTAGGAGAAATAAAAAAATGTCTCCATACAAGACTACTTAAAGACTTGTAGAATCTCTAGCAAAAGAAATTGCATATATTTTGAAGTGTGCATGTTAAATAAAGGGTGGTAAAACATGTTGGAATAAGGAATTTCTGAGGCGAGGGATGAATTAGTAATTAGAAAACTCTTTTTTATTTTTCTTACTATGCTTGCAGTCCCTCGCAATGTTCTTTAACTTGTGAGAGAATTCATTCATAAAACAATGAACCAATAATAATTCAGACACACATATTCAAATAACAATCTCATGAGCAGCACAGATTTGACACAGATGTTTTTACGTGGAAACCTAGAGGGAAAAACCAGAAATTTTTTGTTTGTTTTATGATGTAAATTAAGCACCCACTTAATTACATTTGTTTTTTTGTGAGCACCCACTCACAAGAGGCACTGACCCCCTTTGTTTAGCAAGCACCAACTTGCCGAGAGGCACCAACCTCTTTAGTATGTAGACACCAACCTGCCTTTGGTTAGAAAGCAACAAATTTCCAAGAGGCACCAACCTCTTCAGTATGCGGGAACCAACCTTCCCTTGCTACTATTCTACTATTTCATACAATTTTCAAACTGAAAATAGAGGCATACTATTATACAAGTAAAATACCAATAAATGGATGTTTGTCGATTCAACTTTTGTACTCTTCTTTATATCCTCACTTGTAGGATATCTCCTCTTGCTACTCACAAAAACACTTCCTCTACGCTTTGCCTTCACTATCAAGGACTCTTCATTGTCTTCTCTCCAACACTACCCTCACCATTCTCCACACAACGCACTCGCTACACTATCAGGAAAAGTCCTCTCAGGTGCTTAAACCTCTCTATCACTATGCACTCCACTCACAGCTCAATACTCTCATACATCTGCTCAACACCCACATTGCTCAATGGAAGTTATGAGTTTTTTTCTTGTGTTGCAATGAGCTCAATGTAGTCTTTATCGCCATCCACATTGCCCAAGAGTGTACTCTTGGCATGGCACTCCATTCTTTTGTTGCATCACTCTTTACAAATTTTGTCACTGCATTAAAACATAAGAATGGTCTTCATTCACTTCACCATATCACTGTCTAACTCTCCATGTTGAGAATTTAATCTTGGTCCACCTACACATTCCAATGAAACTCACCATGCTTATTCGTGGCTCACATATCTTTACTGTACTTCTGCATGGATTCTCTATTTTTAATTTATTTCTATAATACGTGCACCAGATATCAAAGATGGATTTTTTTCATCATCAAGACAATCCCAATAGTTCTTTGACAGTAGTCATTACTCCTATGACCAACTCCTCTGTTATGCATTCAATCTTGTAGCCTTTGACCGATACACCTTTAACTCTCTATATTACACTATATCAAAGCTTTGCCTTATTGGAGATTTATTCTTAAGAGACATTATGAAAGCAATGAATTTCAATGTCCTTGGCCCTTTTTGTTTAGCCCCTTTTCGCATTTCCACCATAGGACTGGGTGTAGTGACCAGAGGCTTAGCCTTAAGGTACTAAGTCCTTTAGCATTCTATCAGGGGCCTTTTTCCTTTTTTGATGCTCTACACCATTGTTTCTATTAGTTTCCTATTCACCATGTGCTAACACATCCAAGCCCCCTTATCGGCCTTTTTCAATTTCCAATTGATATAAAGTGCCAACATCCTAAATCTTCTAATTTTCAACCTTCCCATGTGATGTTATCACTATGATGTGGCACTTCCTGAGTGGTGACACATGTCACCCAGATATGGCTCATTAGGCCCCTTCAAAATTCCAAAACAACCTACCACATGTCCTTTCGTACTGTGACATCATGTTGACGTCAGCTACCACTGGTCCCTTATCGGATCCAACTAGAAGCTGACATGTGTCCTCGTCGTAGCTAATCATACGCTGCCATGTCTCCTTATTGGAGCCAATCACATGTGGCCACATGTCCCACTAGAGGAGAGATAAAAGGCTTGCCCACCTTTGGTTTTGTGATGAATTCCTTTGTTATTTCTCTTTTGACCTTCTCGATGGATTTTAATGCAATCAAAACTTTACCTATATTGCAAATTTTTAAAGGGTTCACACCATGAAAGTTCTGATCTTCGATCTTCCGATCTGCCAATATATGATACAACTTGCTCCAATGTTATAATGGACCGATCTGGGGTTCCAATCTCTTTCAATTGTCAATATGGTGGATATCGTTGGACCTCTGATCCCTGATCGATGATAATGCAATGTGTCAATAATGCAACCGCCGATATCTTTGACTTCCAATGTTGTGATATGCCAATTTTCCTAACCTCCAATATGCATTTATTCCTTCTTTCATAAGGCTTCAAGTCAATGAACTTCAGCAGGCCATAAATTTTGATCCAGAAGATCATTTTTGGACTTCTGCATATCGTTGGAAAGGCTATTTAGAGTACTTTCCAATGGGGAGGGTCTAATATAGGCTTTGAGTCCTTCTGTTTCTTGAAAGATGACTAAACATTTATCTACCCATTGACTCTTTAGAGAATTGAATACCAACTACCATGATAATAATTTTATGGCTTCTTCAGTAAGCTTGCAGCTACCATGGAGTTATCCAAACACCCAATCATCATGCTAACCCTTGTTTGACATCAATGCCAACACTTACACAGCCACTTATACACCATTGGATGTCTAATAATCTCCCCCTTTAGCATTTATGGCAACACTGTAATATCCCCCTCAGGCTTGGCATAGTCTACTCCTATGTCAAGCTTCTCCCCCTTTGACATCAGTGGCAAAGAATAATTCACAAGCACTACCCCTGAGCCATTACAGTCTACTCTCCCATGAATTCCACATGCTGAGTAGCTGTCACCACCTACTAAAATTAAGTCATTTGATGGGAGGAGTTACAACTCCTATCTATTGCTTGAGATACTCAAATGGTTCCCTTGCCAGTGGCTTGGTAAATATATATGATAGTTTCTCTTTAGTGGGTGCATATACAAGTTTGAAAATGTTGGCTACAACCTATTCCCTCAAGAAATGATACTTAATATGAATATTCTTAGTCTTTGAATGCATGATTGGATTTTTAGAGATGTTGATCGCACTTGTCTTGTCACACATTATTGGAATGGGATCAAAAAACTCTACCTGTATATCTTTCAAGGTTTTATTCATCCATAGAATCTACGTGCAATAGGTAGCAGCAGAAATATACTCTTCTTCAGCAGTCGACAAAGATAGAGCCATGTTTCTTACTGACCCATGATACCAAGAATTCACCTAGAAAGAAAGCTACAACGGAAGTACTCTTCCCTTCATCAAGACTTCCAACCCAATTTGCATCTGTGTAGGCCTTCAAATTGAAATCTTCACTCTTAGCATACCATAGTCCATACTTTGTTAGACCTTGAAGATATTTCAAGATCCTCTTGACAGAAACAACATGGCTTTCTCGTGGAAAATCTTGAAATATGGCCACAATCCCCACTGCTTGCATGATTTCTGCCCTCGAATTTGTCAGATACAGAAAGCTTCCTATCATTGACCTATATTCAATTTGATTTACCAATAGTGTTCCATCTTCTTTGCATAATTTTCAGCATGTAGTAATGGGAGTGCTGACAGGTTTGAAATCTTCCATTCCAAATTTCTTCAGAGTTTTCTTAAGATATTTGGATTGAGATATAAACACACATTTTGAAGACTGAGTAATTTACAAACCCAAAAAGAAGGACAGTTCTCCAATCATGGACATTTCAAACTCTTATTGCATACAATTTTCAAATCAATGCCCCAACTATTCCACATCACTACTAAATATTATATCATCCACATACACAACCACTATCAGTAGATGGTCTCATCTTCAATTTTACATAAAGATTATTGTCAATTGTGCCTTTCTTAAACCCTTGTTGTTGAAGATACCTATCGAGTCTTTCATACCAAGCTCTAGGGGTCTATTTCAAATCATACATAGTCTTCTTTAGTTTGCATATGAGACTTCATCGAAGGAGAGCATAAACCCTTTTGGCTTCTCAATGTAAACCTCATCTTCTAAATATCCATTGAGAAAGGTAGACTTTATATCCATCTAATATAGCTTGATATAATTATGGATGGAAAGAGAAAGAAATATTCTTATAGCTACCAGTAGAGCTACTGGTACAAAGGTTTATCTGAAATCTACCCCTTCTATTTAGGCATACCCTTATCAAGCTTTATTCCTCATTACTTGACCCTATTCATTTAGTTTTTTCTTGAAAACCCACTTGGTTCCAATAAAAAAATTCTCTCTCGGCCTTGGAACAAGCTCCCATGTGTAATTCTTTTTAATATGGTCCACTTCTTCATTCATGGCTTTCACCCATAACTTATCTTCACTTTCTTGAAAGAGGTTCTTGGGTTCTATCTATGATAGTAGAGCCAAATTTGCATGGCTTGTACTTCCTACAAGTTTCCTTCTGGTCTCGACACCTTGTTTTTGATTTCCAAGAATCTAACTCTCGGGATGTTCCTTCTGTACATACCTGGAGGGTGTCTTTGGCCTTGAAGATGTTCCTGCTTCCTCACCTTCACTATCTGAATCTATTTCATTCAGATCGGCGGACCTCAACTCTAAGCTTTCTTCATCATCTAAGTTCATTTTTCTCTTAGAGGATTCAGGTTGTGAACCTACTTCATTTACTATTACATTGATTCAATCTTCAATCTTCCTTATCTGCTTTTTGTAACACTTATATCCTTTTCTTTGAATACAATATCTGAGCAATATTCCTTCGTCGGTGCGTGAGTCAAACTTCCCAAGGTTCTATTCATTCCTCTTAATGAAGCACTTGATCCCAAACACCTTTAGGAGTTTAACTGATGTGGGTCTTCCCTTCCATAACTCGTAGGTAGTTTTATCACTATTAGGCCTGAGTTGAGTTCTGTTTGAAAAATATACTGCTACCTAGGTTCCTTCTCCCCAAAAGTTGTGAGACACTCCTACTTCATCCAACATTGCTTTGGCCATTTCTTGGATTGTTTTGTTCTTCCTCTCTACTACTCCATTTTGTTGAGGAGTTCTAGCCACTGAGTAATACCTCCTAATATCATGCTCTTCACATAATTCCTCAAACTCTCTTTAGGTGTACTCTCTCCCTCTGTTTGATTTTAAGGATTTTATATTTAAATATTTCTAATTTTCTACATGAGCTTTTAGCTGCTTGAAATGCTCTAATGCTTTCGATTTTTCTTTTAATAGAATAATCCAAGTAGACCCGGTGAAATCATCTATGAGGAACTTGAAATACATTTATCCTTTTGAGGTATTTGCTCTAGTTGGGCCACAAAGATGTGAATGAATGAGCTCTAGGGGTCGGGATGAGGCAAACTCTTTCGATTTGAAATGTGTTCTAGTCTACTTTCCAAACTGACTCGGCTTGTAGATTGTGTTATCGGGATTTGACAGTCTTGGTAATCCTCCCACTACTCCCATCTTACTTATTTTTATCACACTGTCAAAATTCACATGCCCAAGCCTCTTGTGACACAACAGTGCTTCACTTTTTTTGCTTAAATAATAGTTAACCCTAGAATCATCAAACACATACACATTATTATGTGTTTGGATTGCTTTTCCCACTAGGTTTCCATTATTTATGTTGTGTACCTTAAATCCTTTAGATCGAAAGGTCTCATTATAGCCATTATCACACATTTGGCTAACATTGAGTAGATTGTTCTTGATACCTTCTACATATAGCACATTATATGCTTCTATTTTTTCATCAAGACTCACTACACCTTTACCCTTGATTCTTTCTAGAGCATTGTTTAAAAAGGTCGCATTGCTTCCTCTGTCCTTTTCAAGTGACAAAATTTTTCTTTTGTCCCAAGTCATATGTTTGGAACAACCACTATCCACATACCATTTGTTTCCTTGGTTATGAGCTAATAAGGTAAGTCCACGCCGCATGCCATATTTAGTCTTCTGTTTCCAACTCCCGTTATCCTTCTGGATAGCTGACTGTCTATCATATTGGGACTTAGATAGGTGTTCAAACTTGCATCTGCACTCGCTTGCTTTGTGCCCAAAATTATTAATCTTGAAGAACTTTACTTCACTTAGTAGAGGAGAGAAGACATTATGATTTCTAAGAGAGGAATCTTAAGATTTATAAATCTAGTGTGCATTATATCTGAGATTTTCAGTTCTTTCAGCTTTGATCCTTCTACAATCAATTGTTTTATGTCCAAAGATATGACACTTATAGTAGTGACCATAAAATTAATAGGAATTCCTATTGTTAAAAGCATTATGAGATTGAGCAAAAAATAACTTAGTTGTATTACTAAGTGGTTTGTTCTCCATTGATGGTCTCCTCTTTTTCCAACTGCTCATTTGTCTTCATTAATTCTTTCATGATGCTTCTTCTCGTGACTCTGTGGTTCTTCAAATCCTGCAAACCTAGATTTTATCTTTCCAACAGAAGATTCTCATGTCTTAGAGGATCCCAGACCAGTTTTGATTCTTGAAGGCCTTTGACTATTTAGGATCCGATATAGTTTCCTTTCCCCTTCAACAAACTTCTCATTTAGAACCTTCTCGGTCTTTGTTTTCTCAAGATCGATTCTCAGAGAGACAATCTCTACTTCAAGACTGACATTTCTCTTCCCATTCTTGAATCAATTCTTGAAGAACTTATTTTCGTTTGGCCTCCTCCAACTCTATTTTCAAAGACAAAATATCATATTTTCATAGATGTGATCTCACCTCATTTTTTAACTTGAAAACCTCCAGTTTCAATTGTTTATTCTCCTCTTCTAGTCTCTCATAGTTTCCTTGATTTGTGTTTAGTAACAAGACTAGACTATCCTTTCTCTTGATAGATTCTTTAACCTTTTTCTTTTTATAGGAAAACTCCTCATTTCAGAATTATACATACCTTCCTATGCAAGCTATAGTTTTTCCTTGAACTTCTTATTCTTCTTCCTTTCTTTCTTAAATTCATCGAGGGCACTGATATGCTCCCCTTCAAGCTCTACTACTCCTTCTTCTTCTTCCTCTTCAGAGTCCACAATACCTTGTTTCTTAGAGTCTATTTCAAAGGCCATAAGAAGATACTTACCTGACTCATTCTCTGATGAGTCTTCATAGTCTGACTCTGATGTTGAGCTATATTCTTTGGAGTAGAACCCATTCTTCTTATAGGGATTTTTCTTCTAGTGTATTTGAGACTTGTTTCCAAATTTTAGATCCTCTTCCCTTTTGGTTTTTCTTTATAAGGGAAATTGGAAGAGAAATGTCCAACTTTTCCATAGTCAAAACACTTAAAGGGAAACTTCCCTTTATCTTTTCCTGGGCCATGCTTCAGCCTTATGGCTAGTCGATCGAACTCCTGATCTGATTCATAGCTAGAGCAATGTTGATGATCTTTATGCTCCTTTCCATTTCTAGATACTTTGAACGCTACTTCCTTTGGTTTAGAATTTTGTATTCCTACTTTCATCACATAGGTTGTGAGAGTATCATGCAGTTGATCCATCTTGAGATCCTTTAAATTCGCCATTTCCTCAATAGATGAGATTTTGGCATTAAATCTCATGGGTAGAGATATTAATATTTTCTAAACTATCATCTCTTCCTTGAATTCTTCACCAAGTCCTCTAATCAAATTAATAACTTCATCAACTCTTAGGAAGTATTCTGCTATGATGTCATTCTTAGGATTTCAAACCTCATTCTGAAATTCTAAAGTTTCTCTTGCTTGACCTTGTCATCTCCTTCATGAAACTGGTTACATTTTACTCGCATTTCATTAGAATACTTATAATGCATAACTTTTACAAGTTATAATTAACTAAGACCAACGATAATGACATGCTTGGCTTTACCATTTCTCAGATATAATTTTTTTCCATCTACATCAGTGGGAGGAATATCAGGGACATTGTTGTCTATTGGTACTGATATGCCTTCATTCTCACTTTCCAAAAAGAATATTTGGTCCCATCAAAGAGTGGTACTCTACTTGGGTAAACTTCTTGACTTTCTTGCCTAGACATGATTCCTAATAGATCTACCTTCCAGTGTTTAAACTATTGTTGAAGGAACCTAGGCTCTGATACCAATTGTTGGAATAAGGAATTTCTTTGGGGGGGGGGGGGTGAATAAGTAATTGAAAAACTAATTTTTCTTTTTCTTACTACGCTTACATTCCCTTCTTATGTTCTTTAACTTGTGAGAGAATGCATTCATAAAATAGTGAACTAATAATATTTTAGACACACATATTTAAATAACAATCTCATGAGAAGAACACATTTCACACTGTGTTTTCCACATGGAAACCCAAATGGAAAAAACCACCAATTTTTTGTTTTTTGTATGATGTAAATTAAGCACCCACTTAACTACATCTATTTGTTTGTGAGCACCCACTCATAGGAGGCACTGACCCCCTTTTTTTAGAATGCACCAACTTGCCAAGAGGCACCAATGTCTTTAGTATGCAGGCACAAACCTGCCTTTGGTTAGCAAGCACCAACTTGCCAAGAGGCACCAGTCTCTTCAGTATGTAGGCACCAACCTTCCCTTGCCAATGTTCTACTATTTCATACAATTTTCAAACTGAAAAAAGAGGCACACAATTATATAGGTAAAATATCCCAATAAATGGTTGTCTACATATTCAACTTTTGCACACTACGTTCTTTGCTCACTTGCAGAAGATCTCCTCTTTCATCTCACAACCAGAATTCCTCTATGCTCTTCCTTCATTGTCTTTTCTCCAGCACTACCCTCACCATTCTCCACACAGCACACTCACTACTCTTACTACACTATCAGGAAAAGTCCTCTCAGGTGCTTCAACCTCTCTATAACTATGTGCTCCACTCACATCTCAATACTCTCACAATTTTTCTCAACACCCACATAGATCAATGAAAGTTCTTATTTTTGTTCCTGTACTGCATTGAGCTCAATGTAGTATCCATTTCCATCCACACTACCCGAGAGTGTACTCTTGGAATGAAACTCCATTCTTCTTTTTCATCACCCTTTACAAATTTTGTCGCTGCATTAAAGCATAAGAATGGGATTCATTCATTTCACCATCTCATTGTGTGACTCTCCATGCTGAAAATTTAATCTTAGTCCACCTACACATTCCACTAAGACTCCCCATGCTTATTCATGGCTCACGGAGCTTAACTGTACTTTCGCATGGCTTCTCTATTTTTCATTTATTTCTATAATACGTGCACGGTACATCAAATATGGTTTTCTTTCAAAATCAAGACAAGCCTGTTAGCTCTTTGATAGTAGACATTACTCCTGTGACCAACTCCCATGTTCCACATTCAATCTTGCAGCTTCCAACCCATATGCCTTTAATTCTTTGTATTACACTATATCATATATTTGCCTTGTCAGAGCTTTATTCTTAAGGGACGTTATGAAAATAGAAAATTCTGATGTCCTTGGAACTTTTTGTTTAGCCCCTTTTCGCATTTCCACCATAGGATTGGGTGCAGTGGCCAGAGGCTTAGCCTTAAGGCATTAAGTCCTTTAGCATTCTGTCGGGGACCTTCTTCCTTTGTTAATGCTCTGTGCCCTTATTTCTATTACTTTCCTCTTGACCATGTGCTAACACATCGGAGCCCCCTTATCAACCTTTTTCAATTTCCAACTGATATAAAGTGTTGACATCCTAAATCCTCTTATTGTTGGCCTTCCGATGCGACGTCATCATTGCCATGTGGCACTTCCTGAGTGGTGACACATGTCACCCAGATATGGCCCATTAGGCCCCTTCAAAATTCCAAAACAACCTGCCACGTGCCATTCTATATTGCCACATTATGCTGACGTTAGTTGCCACTTGTCCCTTATCAGATCCAACCAGACGTTGCCATGTGTCCTAATCAGAGCCAATCATACGATGTGATGTTTCCTTATCAGAGCTAATCACATGTGGCCACATGTCCTACTAGAGGAGAGAGAAAATGGGTCACCCACCTTTGGTTTTGTGATGAATTCCTTTGTTATTTCTCTTTTGGCTTTCCCAACGGCTTTTATTGCAATCAAAACTTTACCCATATCGCAGCTTTTTAAAGGCTTCACCCTAGGAAAGTTCTGACCTGTGATCTTCCAATCTGTTGATATGTGATACAATCTTATCTGATGTTACAATGCATCGATCCAAGGTTTCGATCTCCTCCAATCGCCGATACGGAAGATGCCGCTAGACCTCTAATATTTGATTGCCGATAATGCGATGCGCCGATATCTCTGACTTTTGATGTTGTGATGCGCTGATTTTCCTAACCTCTAATATGCCTATATTTCTTCCTACCTAAGGCTTCAAGTCCCTGAACTTCAACAAACCATAAATCTTGATCAAGGAGTCCATCTTTAGACTTCTGCATATCGTTGGAAAGCTCATTTAAAGCACTTTCCAATGAGGGGGTTCTGAAATAGGCTTTAAGTCCTTATATTTCTTGGAAGGTGACTGCAAACCTCTCTTCCCACTGACTCTTTGGTCGGTTTAACAACAACTACCAAGATGATCATTTTATGGCTTCTTCACTAAGCCTAAAACTACCATGGAGTTCCATCCAAACACTTAATAATGATGCTGACCCTTCTACAATAAAAAACTTCAATTAGAAATTATCGTAGGAGAAATAAAGAAATGTCTCCATACAAGACTACTTAAAGACTTGTAGAATATCTAGAAAAAGAAGTTGCATATATTTTAAACTATGCATGTTAAATGAAGGGTGGTAAAACAATAATAGATTTATGATTAGAAATTGGGGATTAAATCCATAGTTTTATGGATTTTGTGAATGTCTTCAAGGAGTATTAAAGATTCAAGGAATATCTAGAAATAACAGAGTATATCAAGACATAATATGAAATACCAGATTCTTTGACAAAAGAATAGCATTTAAGGATCAATTTAGCATATCTAAGAAGAAGTTTAAACAATTATAAGGTTTATTTAGGATTCGAGGATCATTTCAAGATCATGAAATCTGATGGATGAGGTAGCATTCAATTAACATGTGGAAGAGGTTCTCAAGGTAGGATATCAGTGAAAAAGGGTTAGTCCTAGATTCTCATGCACAAAATGACTTTTAGCCAAAGGATAAGTGGTAGAGAATTCCCATTTCAAAGGAATTTGGCTCCATTTTCAACCATTCGAGACACATTGCAACCATTTTAGGTTTAGTTTTATTTTTAGTCTGACTTTGTTTCCAGAAAGTTTGTAACAAATTAGATATTATTTTTAGTGCATTACTAATACTTTTATTCCCGAAATCTTGCAATAGCTTCAAGATTGCAATTCTCTATATATACTTTCATTTTAATTGTAAAAGGGTTATCTTTTGAGCCTGGAAAGACCCTCATATTTTTGTAAATCTTGATATTATAGAGTTTTCATTCAAGGGTTTCTAGCTTTAGTTTATTGACAGAACTTATGTACATGTGAGTGCTACCTATGATTACATAGTCTTTTCTACATATATTTTAGGTATTATAGGACACGGGGAAGGTCCAGGCTGACAGTCAACCTCCCTTATGTCCCTAATCAATGTTATTTTCTATAATGAGTAAAATATTAAACAACCTATTTAATTGGTCACCCAACAATCATTATATTGTTGCTTCTATGCTATGCTTGAATGTATTTATGTTCACTATAGAGGTTCTTCTATATGTTTATGATCCTTTTAGATAATTGAATATTCAAGCAAGATATCAATTCTCTGATTTCTCCTCTATTCCTCTGTCAAAACCTTTCTATCTATGTTTTTTTGTCATAATTGAATGCTGACACTTGGATCAGGCCTCTTCCAGAGAAGGCCTTTTTTGTTAGCAAGAATTTATGACTCATCAACAACCACCTATACAAAAAATTCTATATCTGGCCATTATGCTTCATAGGCTATTGTTTAGTGACAATGAATAACATTAAAGCCTCATAACACTCGAGGGAGCCCCATCTAGTTTGAGGGCCAAATTTAACCTAAAGTTGGTTGAGTTGTTTTCTCAACTCAGTTTCACAACCAAGAACGACTTTCAAGAAATGATACAACATTTGGCACACTTTCCAGGAAGCGAAGTAATGAAGAAATTTTTCCTTGGGAGAATGATAATTGATTAGATCTACTTCTTGCGAACAAGGACTAGAAATTAAATATTGGTTTAATTTATTTCACATGGCAGTTCTACTTTGTTTATTTGGAAATTCCTTGGGTTCCATATTCCACTAGTTCAAAATGACAAGAGCATATCTTGCTATGATAATGGCATGCAACTGCATGTTTTCTTCCTCCTGGTAGGGATCATAAGTTTCACATGTCTAAAGATGATGCATTCTTTAAATTTCACTTATAAGTATCATTTTCTTATGGAGTTTATGTTTCATATTGTAAATATTTTTCAAGCTTTCAATTGCATACAAGGTGGTTTGTCAGGTAATCCACTTCTCACATGGTTACACTGGAAGTATGGCTACACCTAACAATGAAACATTTTAGTCTAATAAAGTAGGGGTGTGGGATTGGATAAGTTTGGAGTGTGTCTAGTAGATTAGTTGGTTCTGGTGTGTAGTATATCGATTATTCATTTTCAACAATTTCAGTTCGGAGTGCAAATAGTTATAGTTTCAGAAAATTAATTTGCAGGATTTTGAAAATCACACTAATTGATGGGATAGTATGGTTGCATAAATATGTCAATTAGAACATGTGTACTTGTTCAATAGATATATGTATAGTTTTGATATAAATTTAAAAGGTCATACAATTCACTTGTTGTTTTCCAGTAGGCATACCTTATCATCTAAATCAGAGAGTGTTGTCTAGGTAAATCCTCTCTGCGGACAGAGACAATTCCTCTAGCCCAATTAGTGGGTCTAGCAACTTTAGAGCCTAGAGCAACCTCAAGCTGAAGGGAGGCAATCCTAGGATAACCACAAACCACGCTTAACCTGGTAGCTAGCCCTACCAGGTCGAGAGAGGGCTCTCTCCTTGTCAATCTCAGTTAAGATGACTGCAATTACAGTTTGACACGACTAAATTGAAATCAGATTTTAGGCTAGGTATAGTAGCTCTATGGTTTTTGGTTGATTTTGATGGTTGGTTGCTGGATCAAATGGAGCAGGCAGCTTGGGTCTGAGAAATCAAGTTAGATTTGCAGACATGTTCCGTGGGGCGAGATAGATAAGTGTTTATGCACTTGGAATTGAATGAGATGGTTGATTTAAAACTGCTGAGGGGTTGAGGAGGGCATGCAAAGACCATGAATCCTCTTCATACTGTTGAAAACATTAAAAACTAAATGCATTCCCAAGGCAAATCGCTGTTATCAATGTATTTTGCCTATTTCTCTTGATTCATTTAGTTTAGAAGAATGGAAAGATTTTGAAACATATAACACATAAGAATAACTTAATACAGAAGAAGAAACAATACAAAAACACAGTATCACAAGAATCCCACAAAAATAGCTGCAAAACCTAGTTTTATTCAAACCCAATCTGCTGTAGTGATGTATAATGAAGCTCAAAGCATTCAAAAGAGTCCACCTTTTCAAATGACTAAGAAAGTACAAAATATAGGCACCAAACCACCTGTGATATCCATCAAGGGTCGAATCCATGAGAAGAGGGGTGGTTTCAACCATATCTAAACTAAGAACAAGAATATAGGCAGTGGAATAACTTGCCTCTAAAACCATGGAAACTGATTCATGCCTCCCTCAACCACCTCAAAATGATGAATTTACCTCTAAGAGTCATTTTGAAATTATATTTACATACCATAGCATCAATTACATTCATAGATTTACCTAAAAAGAGCCCAAAATTCAAATTACAAAAAAATCTAGATGAAATTTTGATTTTGGAGCCAAACTGGCAATTTCCATCCAATGTGTAGCACCCCTGATCCAATGTGTAGTGCTTTTTCCAAGCCAGTTTTGGGGACCTTCCTGACATCCAAGTTCGGTGTAGGATAACTCGTTGGAAAGCTTGTCGTGTCAAATTTCTGGAACAACTTGAATTTTTGGATTTAGATGTAATTTCCCCCCTCAAAAATGGAATCTCCCAAGACTAATTCCTGTGTGTCAAAATAGTGGGCAGAGAGGTCATTTTTTGATGGTTTGTTGGCCTTTAGGTGATCAACATCTGCTCCAAAATTGATGAAACTTTTTGGGTTTTCTTGTTTTTTCCTGCTGAATCCAAAAATCTAAACCATTGTCTCAAAGGATGCTCTAGTCAAAAGCACAATACCAATGGTGCTGCGCACCTATTGGGTTTTCCTGTGTTTCCAATTTCAAAATTTGAAAATTGCAAACTTTTCTCAAAATTTCCCCTAATTTGGTACAAGGCACCCTCAAGCACTGCTATGATGAGCTAATGAAGCATCAACAATAATTTCTAATTTGTTTTTCTCCTTTTGGCTTCTCAAAGCTTTCCTCAACCTTGCCTTTAGCTTTTTCATTCTTATATTGCATATCTTGTTCCAGGTTAAATAGTGATAAGCCATGTCGTGAAGCATTTTCTTCTCTTTATTGGCCTTCTCAAGCAACTTCTCAAGGTTAATTTTCACCCTCTCTAACCAAGCTTCTTGGTCATTCTCAATTTCTTGATCAATGGAAGTCATTTTTCCCTTTGCTTTCTTTGGCTCTTGCCTTTTTTACCTATCATTTGCAATTCCATAATAGCTTGTTTATCAGTTAATTGCTTGTTTTCCTGCTCAAGGTATTTGATTATCCACTTTGCTCTTTCTAAATTGACTGATAGGGCTTGAATGTTGGCCTCTTTTTCCTTGATGATCAAATCCTTGACACTCCTTGGATTTTGAGCATCGAAGTCCATGACATTCGCCTTTGGTGCCACCTCATGGTCCACAAGGACAAAATATTTGTCTTGTCCCTCAATAGGATCATCCTCATGCATCTTTTTCTTTCCTTTATCTCCTCCCTTTTGTTGTTGCCCAACTTGTACCTGCTTAGCTGGAGAAGAAGGCAAATCCCCTTCCACTCTAGGTGGAGATAGAATTTGCCTATGATCTGTAGATGAAGGCGAGACCCCTTCCACTCCTTGTGGAGATAGTACTCACCTGGCAACTACAAAAGTCTCCTAGTGCCTACTTCATAGGTGACAAACACTAGAATTCCCAAGGTTTCAGTTTCTTTGATTTGTTCATGTCCTAAAGGTTCAGTTTCCTCCTAATGCACTCATGAAAATATTTGAGGACCTTTGAAAACCTCATGAGAAATGAAGGTTTCCCATGGTATATTTAGTCTATTCAACTAATGCAACACAATGATCTTGATCAGAGAGAAGTGATAGATTCTATTCATTTGTTGGGGATATGGCTTTTTCTTGACATAGTGTGCTATCTTTTCAATATTACGGAACATGAAGAAAGGAAGATCCATCATTCTCACTCTAGTAAAATGCATCAATAATCTAATGTGGTAGGCATACAACTATGAAAACCTACCTTCACAAGTAAAATATTTAATGATGATCTTCATGAGTGGCGCAAGCCTGTCCTACAAGAATTTAAATGGAAACACTCTTTTCAGCTTGTTGAGGCATGTAACCTTGATGTAAGGCCCATAAAATTCCCTATCAATGTACTGCCCTTTGTTCCATTTTTCACCTATGTTTGGAATGCCTGTAGCCTTTGAAATAATAGCAGCTGATAGAGTGAAAGTAACTCCAGCAAGTTGTACTTTATTATTGTCTAGGTGTGTCACAAATAGCCTTGCTAATTCATGGTGGAATTTGACCCTCTCCACCATTTCACATAAATCATAACAAGACTGACGATTGAAACATGTGATGGAAAATGGACAAGCAAGTAATTCCCCAAGGCTAATGGGCTCCTCCCTGGTTATCTTCCCCCCTTTGTGAGGTCTTCTCGGTTGTACTTTTGTTTCCCTAGAAATATCACTATGGGTCCTTTCCCCAGTTTCATAATCATTGTCCATTGGCTTGATTGATTGTAAATGCTAGTGAGGAAAGAAAGGTAGCGTGGGTGAATGATGAGTATGAAGAGATTTTCAAAAGAAAGAGAATGAGTGGGATGGAATAGGGATATGAGTGAGATTTGATGTAGTGTAGGATTTGAGGGAATAGGGTATGAAGGGAATGAGCAGGGTTTAGGTAATTTAGGGTATAGGGGTTATGTATGTAAGTAGGGTTTTGGGGAGTGTCATATGAGGGAATGGGAAAACATGAAGAGAATGAAACTTAGGGGAGTGTGTGTAGGGGTTATGTTTTTAAGGAACAACCACCAAGTATAGGAAAAGACAGCTATGTCAACAGTGAACTTTATGGAAAAACTTGCTATAATAGCAGCTAGGGTTTAGCATTTTTCAAAAATTAGCTCTAAGCACAAAAATTCTTATGGCAAGAGCAACATAGATACTTACATGTAAAGGAAAGAAATCTTTGCAAATTGGAGGAAGTTCGAGTGATTTTGGGTTTGTTTGAATGTTTCAGCACTACGTGGGTAGTTTCCAATAGATGCATAGCGCCAAACGAATGTGCAGCACCTTTGTTAATTTACAATGCAAGAAAGCATCCAATGTGCATCACCAAATGAATGCACAATGCCAGGCAATAGGTGCGCAATGCCTGCGGTTTTCTCCAATAACACCTTAACTTGCTTCTTTTTGTCCAATGACACCTCAAAATCACCTTTTGGATTCTCCTTAGCACTTTGAACTTCACAATGCGGTGATATAAGAGATGAAAATCCTTTTATACCTTTTCAAGCCTTTTGATTTTCCATTTAACATAACCCACTTTCTAATGTTTGTTTTCTTCCCTGAAATACTCTGTTTTAGTTGATATTTGACGTGGCATGTTCACAGGTGGAATGATGCTCATCTCTTTGAGTTTTGCAGTGGCAGGAGTTGACCAAGTTGGCAAGTGACAAGGAGAAGCATATGAATAGTTGTTACATATAAGAACCATAAAATTACATTGAAATACATGGAAGTGAAATGATAAAATACAAATGCTTTGTTTTTTTAACTCAAAACAAGTTTTAAGTTTAAAGAGCTTTATTTAGCTTACAAACAAAGAAATTATGATCTTTTAAACTCTGGTTAACCTCCTCATGTGCCTGCTGACATTTATTTTTCATGCGAATGACCATGGAGAAAAACCCTAAGACCTAAAAAGACCAAACCCTAAGACTGTTTTTTTTACAAATGAAATGAACTGGAAAGACTATGAATGACTGAAAGGATAGGTGAACTAGATCAACACGTATATAGCATGAGGGAAAAATGAAATAAAACCCTACCATCAGTTGATCCATGACCTAATGGAGTGCAGCTCATCAGAATGGGACACCTAATATGAAATGCAAAAGAGAAATTTGATCATTGATGGCAGTGTGAAAGAACTGACACTAACATTGGCTCCAATGGGGATGGTAGCTCCTTGGAGGTGCCAAGAACCATAGATCTCTGGGATAAGTAGACTAGTGCCTCGTCCCTTGGGAAATACAGTCAAGATACTTTGGAAACTAAAACTGACACTATGAAAATTGACTCAAGACTCAAACTGAGTCAAGACTCAAAGACTGACTCAAGACTCACTTAACTAAAACAAATACTTACAAAGCTTTTTAATGGCAGCAGACCATAAATATTTGAGGGCTTCAAATCATGATGAAAACCACCTACCTACTGATGAAATATGTACAATCATGTGAAGTGGGCTTTCCAGTGTAACCAATCCAGTAGATGGCTACTTACTGAAATCATGCTCTCACTTTCCCCAAGCAAGTAGAACGATGTACATGTAAGCAACTCACAATAACAACTGAAACCAAGGCTTATGCTAACGAACCAGGAAACATTCATATTTTCTAATGCTTGCAAAATAATGCCAAAGAGATCTTGAAAATCTTGAAGCACTAGCTTTTCTTGAGATCTAGCAGCAAAAATACAAGTACTCCCTTCATTATGATCTAAAAGAATAGTTGGTTGCTGATTGATAAGAAGGCATAGAGTAGTATAAGCTTCTGCTATCTGAGTGTTAGTTGTAAATTCCTTGAGCATGAGAAATTCTGACTCGACTTCTGGCATACTGTCACTCTCAGACTTATACTCCTCAATTTCATAGTCTAAGTCATTATTAAACAAAAACATTCTTCAAGATTATCAAACATGACAGCCTTATCATTTTCATGAAGGAAAACAATATCTGTTCGTTGATCTATAAATCTAATTTTAAGATTGTCCTCATTTTCAAAAGTGGAAGAAGCTTCACCTACACCTTCATGACGATGTGAAAACTGCAAACCTGCATTAGCTTGGGTTGTAACATGAACTTTCAGGAATTTATCTATCTCATCTTCAAACAGAGGAGGTAATATTTTTTGTTTTCTTTTGCTCAAACAATTATTGTCTTCTTGAAATAACATGAAAAACATGAAAAACCTGAATGACAATCCCCAATTCCCTAGTCTTCTAAAATTTGAAAACATTGTTGATCATCTTCATATGACATGGCAATCAAATTGTCATGCTTCTTATCACACTCATCAGTCAGACAAGGGAAAACTTCAGATAGTTCTTGAAACTAAAAACTAACACTTCTATCATTTACCACTGAGTTATCCAAAGAAGATTTTTCACTTACATGAACAAAGATCTCCTATTGTTTTTCATAAAAGTACTGGATTACCTCCTCATGAATACTTTGTTCTAATGAAACAAGAACACTTGGGTCAATAACTTTGCCTTCTTCTTTCCAGATGATCTCAACAACAGAGCTCTCCTTCATGGGATTCAAAGCAAGGTACTCTTCATCATCACGATCTGAATCTAGATCTAAAATAGCCAACTTGACTTTATCACAATCCAAAATTGAAACTTTATTTCCCTACAGACTATCTTTTTCTATGAGAAAATTTGAAATAAGACCTTGGCTTCCATCATTCTCAATTGTACTAACATCTTGGACCTACTGCAAACTTTCTTGAGCATCTTGGTAAGTATCTTCTAAGCTCTCTTTATGCTGCTAAAATGGATTTTCATACAAGGCTTCCATGATCTCATCGTCCATGAAGTCATCATCTTCATAAACTTTCTCAAGATTTTAAATAAAACTATAAGCATGTCTACAACTCTGAACTAATATTAAGGATGAAGAAGATTCTTTATACCTTTCAAAGAACATGGTATGAAAATCCTTCAAACAGTAAATACTAGCAGGTGGAAAACTTTCATACCAAGATCGGGCTTCACCTTCTAGAGTGGCCATGAATATCTTCATCAAGAAGTCTTCAGGAAAATCAACCTTCAACTTGCAAATATTCATGTGAAATCTAACTAGATGTAAAGTAGCATCATTCCTATCATCATCTTTAAACATAAGCAAATTCATTTGCCAATCTACCTTAGGAATTTTATTTGGGAAACCTGGAATGTGATCTCGGCTCATGGGAGCATACATTCGATTTCTCGATTCCATTTTGATAACAATGAATTCACCAAGAATTTCTTCAGGATACTAATTCTTGAAGAGTAGAGTTTCCATAAAAATTCTAAACCTTGGGATTCTTTGCCAACGGAGTTGCCAGGTGAATGATTTCAGCCTTTCGGTGTTTGATCGTTGTCCATCATCAACAATCAGATCTAAACTTGATACATTTTGCTGAGGAACATAAAAATATGTTCCCCAGTATGGTCACCACTATGTTAGAGCCAAGATCAACCTCAGGCTAAAGGGAGGCAATCCTAGGATAACCACAAACCACGCTTAACCTAGTAGCTAGCCCTACTAGGTCGGGAGAGGGCTCTCTCCTTGTCAATCTCAATTAAGATGATTGCAATTACAGTTTGAGATGACTGAATTGAAATTAGATTTTAGGCTAGGTATAGTAGCTCTATGGTTTTTGGTTGATTTTGATGGTTGGTTGCTGGATCAAATGGAACAAGCAGCTCGGGTCCGGGAAATCAAGTCAGATTTGCAAACATGTTCTATGGGGAGAGATAGATAAGTGTTTATGCACTTGGAATTGAATGAGATGGTTGATTTAAGACTATTGAGGGGCTGAGGAGGGTAGGAAAAGACCATGAATCCTCTTTAGATTGCTGAAAACATTAAAAACTAAATGCATTCCCAAGGAAAAGCACTATTATCAATGTATTTTGCCTATTTCTCTTGATTCATTTAGTTTAGAAGAATGGAAATATTTTGAAACATATAACGCATAAGAATAACTTATTACAGAAGAAGAAACAATAAAAAAACACAGTATCACAAGAATCCCACAAAAATAGCTGCAAAACATGGTTTTATTCCTTGTCAATCTGTTGTAGTGATGTACAATGAAGCTCAAAGAATCCACAAGAGTCCAGCCTTTTCAAATGACTAAAAAAGTACATAATATAGGAACCAAACCACCTGTGCTAGCCATCAGAGTTTGAATCCATGAGAAGAGGGGTGGTTTCAACCATATCTAAACTAAGAACAAGAATATAGGTAGTGGAACAGCTTGCCTCTAAAACCATGGAAACTGATTCATTCCTCCCTCAACCACCTCAAAATGATGAATTTATGTCTAAGAGTCATTTTAAAATTATATTTACATCCCATAGCATCAATTACATTCATAGATTTTCCTAAAAGAGCCGAAAATTCAAATTACAAAAAAAAATCTAGGCGAAATTTTGATTTTGGAGCCAAACTGGCAATTTCCATCCAATGTGTAGTGCTTTTTCCAAGCTAGTCTTGGGGACCTTCCTGACATCCAAATTGGGTGTAGGATAGCTCATTGGAAAGCTTCTCAAGTTGAATTTCTGGAACAACTTCAATTTCTATATTTGGTGCCATTTTCCCCCTCAAAAATGGAATCTCCCAAGACTGCTTCCCGTGTGTCAAAAAAGTGGCAGAGAGGTCATTTTTTGATGGTTTTTTGGCCTTTAGGTGACCAAGATCTACTCCAAAATTGATGAAACTTTTTGGGTTTGCTTGCTTTTTCCTGCTGAATCCAAAAATGCAAGCCATTCTCTCAAAGGATTCTCTAGTCAAAAGCGCAGCGCTGCACACCTATTGGGTTTCTTGTGTTTCCAATTTCAAAATTTGAAAATTGCAAAATTTTCTCAAAATTGCCCCAAATTTGGTACAAGGCACCCTCAAGCACTGCTATGATGAGCTAATGAGGCATCAACAATAATTTCTAATTTGATTTCCTCCTTTTGGATTCTCAAAGCTTTCAACCTTGCCTTTAGCTTTCTCATTCTTATATTGCATATCTTGTTCCGAGTTAAATAGTGATAAGCCATGTGGTGAAGCATTTTCTTCTCTTTATTGGCCTTCTCAAGCAACTTCTCAAGGTGAATGTTCACCCTCTCTAACCAAGATTCTCGATCATTCTAAATTTCTTGCTCAATGGAGGTCATCTTGCCCTTTGCTTTCTTTACCTCTTGCCTTTCTTCCCTAATCATTTGCAATTCCATAATAGCCTGTGTATCAGTTAATTGTTTGTTTTCCTACTCAAGGTATTTGATTATCCATTTTTCTCTTTCTAAATTGACTGATAGGGATTGAATGTCAGCCTCTTTTTCCTTGATGATCAAATCCTTGACACTCCTTGGATTTAGAGCATCCAAGCCCATGACATTCGCCTCTCGTGCCACCTCATGGTCCACAAGGACAAAATATCTCTCTTGCCCCTCACTAGGATCATCCTCATGCATCTTTTTCTTTCCTTTATCTCTGCCCTTCTATTGCTACCCAACCTGTACCTGCTTAGTTGGAGAAGAAGGCAAATCCCCTTCCACTCTAGGTGGAGATAGCATTTTCCTGTGATCTGTAGATGAAGGCGAGACCCCTTCCACTCCTTGTGGATATAGTACTCACCTGGGAGCTGCAAAAAGCCTCCTAGTGCTTCTCTCATAGGTGACAAACACTACCATTCCCAAGGTTTTAGTTTCTTTGACTTGTTCATGTCCTGAAGGTTCAGTTTCCTCCTAATGTTCTGATGAAAATATTTGAGGACCTTTTAAAAACTCATGGAAAATGAAGGTTTCCCATGGTATACGTAGTCTATTCAACTGATGCAACACAATGATCTTGATCAGAGAGAGGTGATAGATGGTATTCATTTGTTGTGGATATGGATTTTTCTTGATATAGTGTGCTATCTTTTCAATATTCTAGAACATGAAGAAAGGAAGATCCATCATTCCCACTCTAGTAAAATGCATCAATAATCTAATGTGGTAGGCTTACAACCGTGAAAACCTACCTTCATAAGTAGAATATTTAATAATGATCTTCATGAGTGGGGCAAACCTGTCCTGCAAGAATTTAAATGGAAACACTCTTTTAAGCTTGCTAAGGCATGTAACCTTGATGTAAGGCTCATAAAATTCCTTGTCGATGTACTGCCCTTTGTTCCACTTTTCACCTATGTTTGGAATGCCTGCACCCTCTAAAATAATAGCAGGTGACAGAGTGAAAGTAACTCCAGCAAGTTGTACTTCATTATTATCCAGGTGTGTCACAAATAGCCTTGCTAAGTCATGGTGGAATTTGACCCTCTCCACCATTTCACAAAAATCATAACAAGACTGATGCTGGAAACATGTGATGGAAAATGGACAGGCAAGTAATTCCCTGAGGCTAATGGGCTCCTCTATGGTTATCTTCCCCCCTTTGTGAGGTCTTCTCAGCTGTAATTTTGTTTCCCTAGAACTGTCACTGTGGGTCTCTTCCCCAGTTTCATAATCACTATCCAATGGATTTATTGACTATAAATGCTAGTGAGGAAAGAAAGGTAGTGTGGGTGAATGATGAGTATGAAGAGATTTTCAAAAGAAACAGAATGAGTGGGATGGAATAGGGATATGAGTGAGATTTGATGTAGTGTAGGATTTGAGGGAATAGAGTATGAAGGGAATGAGTAGGGTTTAGGTAATTTAGGGTATAGGGGTTATGTATGTAAGTAGGGTTTTAGAGAGTGTCATGTGAGGGAATGGGAAAACATGAAGAGAATGAAACTTAGGGGAGTGTGTGTAGGGGTTATTTTTTTAAGGAACGACCACCAAGTATAGGAAAACACAACTATGTAAATAGTGAACTTTATGGAAAAACTTGCTTTAATAGTAGCTAGGGTTTAGCCTTTTTCAAAAATTAGCTCTAAGCACAAAAATTCTTATGGCAAGAGAAGCAACGATACTTACATGTAAAGGAAAGAAATATTTGCAAATTGGAGGAAGTTCGAGCAATTTTGGGTTTGTTTGAAGGTTTTAGCACTGTGTGGGCAGTTTCCAACAGATGCGCAGTGCCCTCCAATAGGTGTGTAGCGCCAAACGGATGCGCAATGCCTTTGTTAATTTACACTGCGAGAAAGCATCCAATGTGCAGCACCAAATGAATGCGCAACGCGAGGAAATAGGTGCGCAGTGTCTGCGTTTTTCTCCAATAACACCTCAACTTGCTTCTTTTTGTCCAATGACACCTCAAAATCACCTTTTGGATTCTCCTTAGCACTTTGAACTTCACAATGAGGTGATATGAGAGATGAAAAGCCTTTTATACCTTTTCAAGCCTTTTGATTTTTCATTTAACATAATCCACTTTCTAATGTTTGTTTGCTTCCCTGAAATACTCTGTTTTAGCTGATATTTGACTTTTGGCATGTTCACAGGTGGAATGATGCTCATCTCTTTGACTTTCGTAGTGGCAGGAGTTGACCAAGTTGGCAAGTGACAAGGAGAAGCATATGAATAGTTGTTACATATAGGAACCATAAAATTACATTGAAATACATGGAAGTGAAATGATAAAATAGAAATGCTCTGTTTTTTAACTCAAAACAAGTTTTGAGTTTAAAGAGCTTTATTTAGCTTACAAACAAAGAAATTATCATCTTTTAAAATCTGGTTAACCTCCTCATGTGCCTGTTGACATTTATTTTTCATGAAAATGACCATGGAGAAAAACCCTAAGACCTAAAAAGACCAAACCCTAATACTGATTTTTTTTTACAAATGAAGTGAACTGGAAAGACTATGAATGACTGAAAGGATAGGTGAACTAGATCAACAGGTATATAGCATGAGGGACAAATGAAATAGAAACCCTGCCATCAGTTGATCCATGACCTAATGGAGTGTAACTCATCAGAATGGGACACCTAATATGAAATGAAAAAGATAAATTTGATCACTGATGGCAGTGCGAAAGCACTGACACTAACATCAACCGAAGTGACAATCTACTAGACACTTTCCTAAGTTTCAATTGAAATGTGAGATGAAGAAGGTGGCCTACTCGTTCTGATGTTATCTCGATATCCTTTGTTGAAGACCTTGAATCGATTTCACAACGGGCTCGTTCTTGCTGCTCTCATCATTTATTCACCTCCGAAAGAGATCAAGACACAACAAGGCATGCTAATACGAATAGAATATCCAAAAGAAACCTACTTAGCTGATCAAGGAATGTTAAGCTAAATGATACATGAGCATACACATTTAGGGAAAATGAACCAACAATTGAATATTAATAGAAAATAAGGGGAAGCATACAACCAAGCCTTGATGTTGATAGGCTCTCCTTGAATTAATATCCAAGTCTAATCTAAGCTCTCCAAGCACTCCTTCTCCAAGCCAAATGAATAGCATATAGGAACAATCTTAGCATAAGGGTGAAAATAGGCATAGACCAACCATTTGGGAATGGGAGAGGATGAATATATAGGCTAGGAAAGGAAGTTAGGACCTCTCTAGAGCTAGGATTAAGCCCTCATCTCAAGGAGGTATCTCATAGGGATAAGACCAAGAGTCTAAGTTGGGAGAATTTGACCTCATCTATGCCAAACAACCTCGAGCTTGCCACTCTAGAAGCTTCTAGATCACAAAGCTTCTCATCCTCTTAAGGAAAGTTTCCTCTTGGGATCATTGTGGGTATACAATGGAATAGAGTGATACCATTGCAGGTCAAGTTCAGTGCAATAAATGATAATCATCATTTTGAGTCTCATAAGCACGATGATGTTCAACTTAGGGTTTTAGAGCTATTTCTTCTAGGGAAAGCTCAAGGAATTTTCCAATCAATGACTTATGAAGGATCTGAGCTACATATATGAATGAGTACACTACATAATGGTCATGTTTCTGGCACTTCGGGGTATGTCACAGGGAAGTGCAGGAGGTGTGACAAAATAGTGTGTAAAAGATACCCCCTAAAGCATGAAGGCAGAACGAGGAGTGATGGTTGGGATGCTTTATGAGATTTTGCAAGGACGAGGACAATCACCATCAGGAGACCTGCAAGTCAAGGATGTATATACATATACATATCTGACATCATGAATCCATGATATGGATGCAACCATTCGGATGATAAGGACTATATGGAAAGATCCATGGTATGGGCGCAACCATCCAAATGAGAAGGATCATTTGTGAATATAAGACCCAAGCTATGGTCACAGCCTTTCGATATAGAAGTATTACCATAAATGTAAACTCCCACAGTATGGTCACAACCATCTGTATAGCAGAAACATGTGTACAATCAAGAATAACATATAACTCGACGCAACCTTAGCCATATGAAAAAAGACTCAGGGTCTTACGCTCCAACCCAACCCAATTAAAGTACGATTCCTAACTTGTGAATGAATGTGTCAAAGTTGAACATGCTAGAAAACCACCTAATTACCAGCCAATGATGTCGATCGTTAATAGGAATGAGAGAAACCACCAATAATGACAAATGGTTCTCAAGGTACAATAGCACAATCCGTGAATGTGGTAATGAATATGAATTTGAACACTAATGGAATTAGCCAATCGAAGACCAATGATGAAAACCTATCGTCAGATGTGAAGAACTTGCCATTAGGCATGCAAGCTCTAAGGTACTGAAAGGGAGTTTCTATGTCATCTTCCTAGATAATGAGTTGAAGTCGACATGAAGTGACCCATCAAAGGAGGGAAATGATGAGTCCCCCATAATCAACATGAAACAAGGAATAAAGTGGAATGAAATGAATGATATCTGATACTGTAACAATGGGTCAGATAATGTATAGGTAAATAATTGCAGATAGGACTTCTCTTGAGCACTAGTGACATGAATCCAGAGTGTGGTAGCATTTGACTCAACATAGGACTAAAGATCGTGATGAGGAAATGGAATAATCAAATGAGAGGCAAAAATGGATCACCCAAACCTGGGAGGATAAGTGACTGAGTGAGGATATCCCAAACCCAACACGAAAGCAGAAGAGTGCCATGTTCAAGAGCAACATGTTGCCTATACAAAGGATGTTTCATCTTCATTTTCCCCACCTATTTCTAGCTAGTACCCCAATTATTTTTATCACAAGCTTGAAGGGGATACCATATGCTTGTCATGTAAGTTCATTCTTCGAATGAATCCATCCTAGTAAGTTTTATGAGCACTAGGAAGGAGAAACTTGGTCTCATCATGGTGACAGGTATTTCATCATAAAATTTTAACAAGTCCAACGTAATAATAACTTGGTGTCTTTTTCATATTTAGAGAGTTTGAAAAAGATATGAAAAAGAAAACTCCATCATGTCCCTTTTCATAATTTGTCTCTCGAACCCGAAAAGGTAGAAAACAATATTAGAGAGAACCTCTTGACCATGTCGACCAAGGTGTACTTTTTTCGTAAATAGTCAATCTCAGCCCAAAAAAGGGGTAAACCTATACTGAGGTGACATCGATTCATTTGATTTAATGAATTCGAAACGACAAGTACTCAGCGATATTTCTAGTTTTTGAGAGTCAAAAAAGGGCTTAAAGATGACTCCGGGGGGTTCCTTTTTCATTTATTTTTAACGAGTCCGAAAAAGAGATAAAACAACAACTCGTGAGAATCAGTCAAAAATAATCATTGTCCACTGAAAGCACGTCTAACTGCATAAAGAAATGCACCCATCACTAATATCGAGATATAATAATAAAATATTGACAAAAATGACTTTAAAACTTTTAAATAACCAAAAGTAACATTATTTTTTACCATTTTACCATAGTAAGTTCTGAAAGTGCATTTGTGCCCTAATTTGCTTGATTTTCAAGTGACCATTGTAGGAGATTCAAGGCCCCATTTCGCGAACCATTTGCAATAGGTAAGTGGTATGTCCTTGCTCTTGCATTGCATCATATTTTTCATGCATTTTTAATGGAATTTTATGTGTTAAAAGGGTAGATTTTAAAATTGTTGAGCATTGCTAATCATCGTAGGTTAGGTCATGAGACCCACGATAATTGCTCTTTCACTCAAAATCAACCACGATGACATTGCTCTGTTTATAAAAACAGGCGTGATGGTGTCATGCGAAATTTTTTGAAGAAAAAACCCTTTTTAAAGAAAATTTTCTTAATTTCAATCCATGAAGAAGGTTCCAACTATTGTTAAATGATGGTTTGCAGGAGATCATGGTTCTGGAATGGAAAGAAAGAGGCCATGAGGTTGAAGATCATGAAGTAGCTCAGAATCCAGAATGCATCAATGCCTTGAGAGATTGTTGGTTGCTAAAGTTCTTCAAGACCATAGGACTGAGGGTTCAGGTGGAATTTTTTCCTTATTTGATCAATCTTTGGGATGTGGAGTGAGAGATCTTTATCATCAAAGGCTAGGAACTAGAAATAGAAGAATCAGACATCTATTCTATCACGAAATTGTCCCGAAGAGAAGAGTCCAACTCTTCGGATCTTGCCTAGGTGGTGAGAGTACTAGTGCTCTAATTAGGAGACATTGCACAGGTGTAGAGATGACGAGGTGTGGGAAGGTGAAGATTGCCACAATAACCAACAAACTTCCTTTACGAACCATCCTATTCACCATAGCTCACATATTCGAGATGCAAACCTTGCATGAGAGTTCAAAATCCCAATTCTAATATGGAGTAGAGTGTCTGACCCCCACCATATTCAACTAGTGTGGAGACCTCCTGGAGAATATGAAAAGAGAGTTGACCAAAGGGAAGCAGGTAAACCTGAGACAATTCGGGTTCAACTCGATACTGGTGACTTTCTTCCTAGAGAGGATACCCCTATTCTAGTATTAGTGGGTAGAGGTACCAGATCCTACCCCCTGAGACCCGAGGTTAGAGAGGTGGAGTCAACTCATGCCTCATGGAGGGATGGGTCAACATATGCACTACCCTACACAGTTCTTTAGTTAGCTATAGTTCCAATTACTCATGGTGGATGATTATGCTTATGCTAGGACAGATTTCTGATGGGATCTATATCTACCTCTACCACCGGGAGAACAGTGGATTGATGCAAGTAAATACTTGTTTTTTGGATTTTTTCAAGTCTTATGGTTTTTTTGTAAAATTATAAACTGAGACTCAACTTATAATAAATGTACAGATGTAGGACCCAAAATACCGCCTGGCATGTCACCAATATCATGGTGGGCTTCTCATCAAATAGTGGGCGCTAACTATGAGGAAGGGGCAGACCCCTTAACTGAGATGGAGCACAACCTAGAAGTGATTACTCGGGGAGTTCCGGAGTATGCTACTATAGACGAGGTGTCATTGCGTTGGTAGAGACACACAGTGGGAGTATCTGTGAGATTGCGTCGGATTTTAGGCCAAGTGATCAAAGTAGTCTCATGCTATTATGAGCACCATACAGGCTGATAGCCTTTCTAGATTTTTTACACATTTTGTAGGCTTTGAAAGCCAAGTGTCTCGGAACACTTTATTTTTTAAGATTTTGATGTAAAAACTTTGACAAACTCGATATATATATCTATATATATGCTTTATTTCCTACTTATGTGTCCAGAATATGATCAGTTTTATAAATGACGCAAATGTCGATCAAGAAGATAATTGGCTAATGCATCTATTAATGTATTCAAATTGCATGGAATGTGTTGATATGTGATCAAATAAAAATTTCTTTCCAGTAATCGAACATGTAGATACTACGCAATATTTATGGATTTCTCACTGAATAATGGTTGTTTATCTGTAACGCAATGAGCTATGAATCTAACTTGAAAACTAAATGTCTAATGCCAAGAGAAACTTCTTCTAATAATAGTTCAATTACTGCATTGTATTCAACGATATTGTTAGTTGTCTGACCAAGGCATATACCTTGTAAATCAATCAACTAGCCATAAGGGGCAAAGAGTGCCCAAGTTGCAGATGACAAACTATGTGTGCTACGACAAGCACCATCAGCAAAACTGAGATAATTTCTTGAAGACATCTACAAACTAAGTGGAACACAAGGTATGTAGAAAAACACATGTCTACAAAGCAAACAAACATACCAAAAATAAAAAAACGCACACTAATGAATTCACACACTAATGTACAAAAATACATTACACAAATTTCATGCATAATATGTTTCAAATACAACCAATTTCAGGGTTGTGACAATACGTTTCCATTGTAATCAACTAGCTCATAGGTGCTTTACTGCAAAACAGGTTTGACAATATATGGCCCATTCCACATAGGTTCGAACTTTCCAGCACCTAACTTATCGTTAGCCTGATCATAAAGGAGGACCAGGTCTCCTTCAAAAAAGTGCGGGGAGAAACAGATTGATCAAAATGAGCTTTGACATGTTTCTTTTGGGCTTCCATTACCATCATGGGAATGTGATGAGTCTCATCAAGCCTCTCAAGGTAGAGTAACTGCTCCTCTTCAGGCGAGCTGTTAGGAAGGAGTTCGACAACTAATTTGAGTGAAGGGATCTCGCATTCAATCGGAAGAGTTGTCTCTAAACCATAAACTAGCTGGAATGGATTGAATCCAGTGGCCATCTTAACGGAAGTTCTGTAAGCCCATAAAGTTGAGAATAAAATCAAATGCCAATCCTTTTTTTGCTTCCCAATGGTGCATTGAAGCATAGTAATAAAAATTTATTAATTGCTTCAACTTGGACATTGTTCTATGGATAGTAAGGAGTTGAACTATCATGATGAAGGCCCAACTGAGCAGTCATCTATCCCTTTATGTACTAACAAAAATGTGATCCATGGTAAGTTACAATGGCTTGAGGAACACCAAAATGTGTTATGATGTGGTTGAAGAGGAACTGAGCAGCAATAATACCATCAGCATTGTATGTGGGCATTACCTCGGCCCATTTAATGAAATAGTTTATCATGAGAATAATATAGCCATGCCCCTAGGTTGAGCAAGCATTACATGTCATAAATTCTATGCCCCATTTAGCGAATGGGCCAACCGTAACTACTGGGTGTAAGGGTGTTGGTGGGGCGCATTGCTTACGGTTAAAAATCTAGCATTCATGGAATTTATAAACATCCATAATACAATCCTAAAAGATAGAAGGCTAGAAATAACCAGTACAGAGGATTTTCTAAGCAGTGGCATAGCCGGACATGTGACCACCACAAGCACTAGAGTGGCAGTCATTCAAAACCTGCTCCACCTCTTCAAGTGTTAGATACCTGCGAAGAACAGAGTCCACACTGACTCACTATAATGTATCACCAAGAATCTGATAGGGTTGGGACTAATGCCAGATGCGACGTTGGTTAGATCAAGACAACTTAGATCAAAAGGTCTAGAATTGAAGATAAATGATAATATCTCCATACCACAGTTCAAGAGTGCTGATGAGAAATAGAGTTTCATTGGGAATCTACTTGGGAAAATCAGTAGGGGTGCTTGCAGATGGAAGGGAACATATCAATTCAGAAAAAACAAGTGATTCATTTGATTTGGTGGTAGTAAATTCCAAATCAAACTCATGTAGGATAAAAATCCACTTGGAGTATTTTCCCCCAAGTAATTGATGAGTCAATATATAGGTTATGGGGTTGCAATCGGAAATCACCGTGGTTTTCTGTAAAAGGATATAATGTCAAAATATTTAGATAACATGGACTACTGCCAAGGTAAGCTTCTTGACATGGGCATATCAAGACTCAGTGTCAAGAAAATTTTGGCTTAAATAATAAACACATGTTTGTTTCCATCGTCATCATCCTGAACTAACACCATAGCAATGATAATCTTAATTGCAAGAAAGTATAGGAAATAATCACCTCGATAATTAGGGGGGTGCAGGAGAGGAACACTGATTAGCATGTCCTTCAAAGCATCAAAGGATTTATGGGAAACTTCATCCCAAATGAAAGGGACCCCTTCTTAAGCAAGCAAGTAAAACCCTCAGCGAGTTCAGCGTAATTAGGAATGAATCGAACGAAGAAGTTAGCCTTTCCTTGCAGGCTTTACAATTGCAACAATGAGGTAGGGGGGTAAGTTGACAATAACCTCAACTTTTAAAGGATTGATTCATATACCTTCACGAGATACCACAAAACCCAAGATTCAACTAGACTCAACACAAAAAACACACTTGTGTGGATTGAGACGGATGTTACAATGTCGACATTGCAGAAAGATGGATCTTAAGTGATCCAGATGGTATGGTGCTTAGAAAAATGGGTTGGTAAGTCATGAAGGTAAGGCTGAATAATGTGTTGAATATCCTGAAACACATAAGACATTTCTCTCTGAAAGGTAGCGCCAACATTTTTTTAACCGAAAGGAAGCTTCTTGTAGGAAAAAGTGCCCCATGGAAAGATAATGGTCGTCTTATGTTGATCAACAGGTGAAATGTTGATCTAGTTGTAGCTTGAAAAACCATCCATAAATGAAAAAATTTTACTCCCATCACACTCGTCGATGATCTGATCGATAAATGGAGTGGGATAATTATCTTTGGGACATGCGTGATTGATGCCGTGGTAATCAACACAGACATGGATCGTGTCATTCTTTTTGGAAATAGGGACAATGTTGGACATCCAATCTATCAATGAGGTGGGAGAGATAAAGCTAGCTTTCAAAAGCTTTTCCACTTGTGTTTAATCACATCAACCTTTCGAGGATGCACGTGGCGAAAATGTTGGCGAACAGGCTTGGCACCAGGATAATTCGGTATTTCATGCACCACTATTGCTAGATCAATACTAGGAATTTTCTCATATGACCATGCAAAGACATCTCAAAATTATTTGAAAAGTGGAGTGTAAACCTTGATCACATCAGGAGAACAAGAAACCCCAATATGAATGTTCTCGACAATTCCATATTTAATGGAAATTTCAAGCAGCATAGTAGCAATAATGTTTCCCATATTACCCTCCAATAGAACTTCATGTACCAGGACAGGGGTTTGAAGTGGATGCATTGGGAAATGAGAAAAAATTCTTCAAGGCATGAATGCACCTCATTGAGGTTGGGAAGAAATGAAGAATGATGATGGATACCATTCCAAGGAGTTTCTTCTAGAGACATGACCTCAACAATACTCTCGTTAGTGGGGAATTTCTTGTTCAAAGGATCTAGAGAATCCCAAGAACCAAGCCATGGAGATGGAACATAAGTATCCAGGTTCATACAGAAGATAGTATGACTTTCTGAAGCAGCCATTGAAGCTAAGACAATTTCTTGATAATTTTGCTCCAATGGACTTAAAGGCATAGAATCGCCAAAAAAATCAATTTGATCTACAGTTTGAATAATCCAAGGATCCATAGAAATTGAGATCATATTAATCGAAGTGACATTTGGAGGTGGGAGAGTAAAAGTACCCATTAAAGCAGTCTTTGAAAATACCTGCCCCCACAATCAAATAAGGAACCTCAGTATTTCCCACATAAGGGATGTTGTCATTCAATGAACTAGAAGAGAAGAAAGACAGCTGGTCAATGGTGACAATATTTCCTTCATGAGGAAAACAAAGCAACTGGAACAAATAAGAAACCACAAAAAACATAGCGTGGGTCCAACTTCATCTAAGAAGAAGGTTGTAGTTGATATTTTCATCTACAACTTCCACTTCTAGATCAATGGTATTTCCTTCTAATGTGATCAGCAAGCTTGTGAGAATACCGTATGGACTGAAGCCTCTACCACCAAAGGCCTCCAAAGTGTTCGGGGACTGGTTAAGAGAAGGAGAGCCAATGGCCTTCCAACATGAAACATACATGATGCAAGTGGAAGCACCTTCATCAATAACATTACGATAAATCATCTTTCCTTTAATGAGAACCTCTTCCAGAAAAGCAATCTAATGAGGAAGACAAGGAACATGGTTTTCAAGATCAAAGGTAATTAAACTTGAATTGGTAGGATCAATAGGGCCAATAGCAAACAACAATGATTTCTACTACGTTGAACACATTTGAAGAACCTCTAAAGTAGACATTGTCGAAGGTGCTTGAGCTAAATCCTCAACAATATTATAATCTTGTGTAGCTCTAGCATTCAGATTATAAGATCATTTCTGAAGTAAACCTTTCGAAGGTGGTCAGATTACGGACTCACTGTTAGGGAACTCAATATGGAGTGGACCAAAATGAGACGGAGTGGAAGTAGAAGGTATATCAGTGACTTCTTTCTCCACTATCTATTTGTGCAGGGTTTGATAGTCCTTTGTTCGAGTAGAAATCGAAATAGGTGATGACCCTTACATCATGAAAACTTGGGAACAAGAGGAGGTAGAGGATTGTGGTTGGTCTACCAACTACATCTGCTAAGATGGAAAAGGTTCTTTCAAAACATTTGGAGTCCCTTTCAATAATAAGTTAACTTCATAACACCGGTTACAATCATTGGTGTAATGATCTTCCTCACAAATGAGGCAAGGATATTTTCACTTTCTCTTAGAAGCATCATCAGCAGATGATTTAGGTGGATCCTGTTTCGGGGTATCATTTTTGGCTTTACCTTTACCCTTTTTTGTACCTTTGGAGGCCTTATCTACTATGGTAGACTAGACAGCATGTACCTCATAGGTTTTACTTGGATTTGATGGATTTTTCGAAGGAGTATTGGAACTAGTGTTTGAAATAGATTTCTACTTCGAGGAAGCCTTCGTGGAAGTCTAAGACACCGAATCGATTACACCATCAACAGGTGGTACATCATGAGACTTTTATGTTGTCATATTTGAAGATGGTCTTGGAGCATCAGGAAACATCTCATACAACATGATAGATTGTGAATAGACAATGTCTAGATACTGAGCACGAGAAATAGCTTGTGATTCAGTAACACATCCACCCATAGCTATATCCTTAGCAATCATGTTAACGAATGATTTTGTGAAACATTCAGTCAACAACTTATTAGCAATCTTGAATTTTATGAGGTGACACTAACGTCTCCATTCATGTATATGATCGGAAATGTGGATTGCAGTATCTTTCTTAAGGGATGTGAGAAAATGAGTGTCAGTTTCATACTGAACAAACAATTGGAAGTGAGTGAGGAATTACATATCTAGAGAGTTAAAGTCAGCATAGGTGGCTTAAGGTGACTCAATATACCATTTTGCAACAGCACCTGTTAAGGTTCTTTGAAAGAGGCGAAGATGGATAGAATCATCAACATATGAATTTGAAGAGCATGATAGGTGATATGTCATCACGTGGGCTTGCGGGTCCTCTTTAGATTTTCCTTCAAATTTAGGGAAATCAATTGGAATTTTAGTTGGAACTGGAGGCTGGTAAGGTGAATAAAGAATAGGACCAATTGTGAGCCTCGCGACATCAGGTAGTTCCAATGTAGCCAAGAAAGGGAATTTCATATTGGATGGCATGTAGGGCCTTTGAGGAGACCCAAACTGTGGGTTCCAACCTTGTTGGTAAGTATTTTTCCCCCATAGTGGAGGATTTTGTCCATACGGGATTTGATTTTGCCCCCACTAAGGGTTACCTTGACCTACCATAGGCTATTGATAAGAATTATACGTGGAATATGGATTGTAAGGTTGTTGAACTTGTTGACCTTGGATCTGAAGATTTTGGCCTTGTTATTGTAGGGGTTGACCATGTGCTTGCAAGGGATGACCTTGTTGATACGCATATGAAACTTTTTGCTACAGAGGTTGACCTTGTTGCTATAAAGGTTACCTTTGCTACTGTAAAGGTTGACCTTGCTACTGCAAAGGTTGACCTTTCTACTGCAAAGGTTGTCCTTGCAAGTACAAAGGTTGAGTAGAATACTGAAAAAACTAAGGTTGTTGATGTAAAAGTTGTTGAGATTGTGGCAAAGGATGTGCCTATTACTGTAATAGTTTCCCTTTGCTACTACAATGTTTTCCCTTGCTGCTGCAATAGTTTTCCTTACTACTGCAATGGTTTCCCTTGCTGCTGCAAAGGTTTTCCTTACTACTGCAAGGGTAATTGGACAGTTCCTTGGGATATACCCTGCGGGTATTGGTAATTTCCGAATTGAATCTGACCATATCCACCAGGAATAGCGGATTGACCAGGCTGGACATAAGCTCTAGCTTGAGGAATGTAAGACAGATTGACCAAGGCTTGCGAACCATATGGGACAAAATATTGTTGGAGTGGAACCTAAGCCATATAAGGCTATTGATATTGGATGTTACCTGAGCCAAATGGATCAACCAGATTAGGAATACTTCCATAATAAGTTTGATTAACTCCAACCATGTAAGTTTGTAATCCACTCACAGTGATCTCACCTGATACAAGAGGAATATTCATATTTCCCCCTTAGGCAGTGGCACATATGTCCACTTTACATAGGGGTAGAAGAACTAACTAAAACCTAACCTGAAACAATCGGTTGTACCAGAAGAGTCAGCTGAAATGACGATACATGCTGTGATGGAATCGTAGGTTGTACAAGAATTGACATGAAAATAGTTTGTACAAAATTTTGATAGGTCACGTTTAGAATGAATGGAAAGGATGTAGGCATCGCATTTGAAGACCAAATGGGATTTTGATACAATGAAAAAGCACTAGGAGTACCCGAAACTAGCTAAGATAAGGTTGTATAACCGAGTGGAAACACGTGTCCACTAGTTTCAGGAAGCATGAGACATGGGAATCTTCCTATAAAAGGAAAGACTTCTATAGGAAATTCATACCCTTGTTCATCATCGACATGAGGAGTATGGGTAAAGGAAACTTCTGAATGACCCAGAGAAGAGGTTGGGATTTCACCCTCTGACTCCATAGATGGAAACAACTGATGAGGAGGAATCTGAGATGTGCAAGGAGATAAATCCAAAGGAATACCATGTCGATCATAAGGACTATAAGGATGTTGAGGAGATATCTCAACAGAATCGAATAATGGATTCGGCAGATGAATAACAAGCCTCTGCAGACTCTCACAGGTCTGCTGACTCTCAGAGGTCTGAATAGGATTTTCTGGGATCTCAGGATTAGATTCTTAAGGTGGCCAGGAATCCAATGGAGGTGAATGATAAGACAGGGGTTGGATACTTGGAATAATCCCAAGTTCAAAACCTTAATCTTCAAGTGACTAAGGAAGCTCCATATGAACTCCTTGGGAGGACCCTTCAATATCAGACAATGAAGGGGAACTGTGAGATGAACTCAATGATCTAACCACGATGAATTCCTCTCAAAAGTAGAAAAAGAGAGGAGATTCGTTGAGGGCTTAATAAAAATCTTGAAATTAACAAGGAATTACTCAAGATTGGTCCAAGAAGCAACCACTTGGGTTCAACATGTTCATCGTGGGCAGTTATTTTTAGAAACAAAAACTTTGACTTTTCATCTTTTAAGAGTCAAGAAGAGGACAAAAATGTGACTCTAGTCACTTTCAATAGTTTAGTGAGCTTGAAAGGACAAGTGCTCAAAGATCTCTTCAAATTTAAGGGGTCAGAAAAGATCAAAATGACCAGTTAGGTAAATCTAGGAAAGAAGGAGTACCAAGTAACCGTGAACTGCAATATACACCTCAACAAATAAACTTACCAAGGACTTGACGTACGTGCAGGAAATCTCCTCGAATCTTGTGTTCGATGTATCATATTTATAGGGCAGTGGACTCGACTTCCTATGGATAAAGGTTTGCAACCTATGAGGGTCTCCATTTATAAACTCGACAATACTAGGAGCACAAGTTCGTGCTAGCATTGTCTAATGAAAGAGTGAATGACAGTTGCTAAGTTTTATAGACACCGGAACACGTCTCTAGCCTAGACCACTAAGTATGAACATTGTTTCAAATTCTCCTTAGATGAATTTATAGATTTTAAAGTTTATCTTGAAATTATGTTTTGATTTCAAGGCCTTAATGATGTCACCTATTCCTAAAATGCAGCTAAATGATGAAATTGAAATTCTTTCATTCAATGAAAACTACCTATTCAGGGAAGGGAAACACCCAAAGCATGCGTCAAAACAAGCAATAATGCATCGATGGAAATTTTCCAATACTAAATGCAAAACATGAAATCTAATCTTTCATATGATAAGCAAATGAAATGCTAAAACAAAATCGTAAAGTGTACTACCTTAAGATATAATGATAATTTCCTTTTCACTTTAATGTAATCAATGTAATCTAGTGCAAAAAGCAAAGAGAATGCAAAAAACTTCAATAATCATGAAAATATCTTTCACATTAATGATTTTGAATGCAACAAATGCTTCAAAAACTACTTAAAAGATAAAAACTTTTGCTTTCGTTTTTAGAAACACAAAATTCAAAGCAAATATTTCCTTTTAGTTCAATCGAAACAAACAATTTTGTAATATATTTCTTGCCAAAGGGAACTAAATGGACCTTCAAATCATCTACTCAATTCGACACTAATGAAAACAACTTAATACCCAAGAACCAACAGTGATTTGCAGAAGACATCCAAACACAAAAAGACTCTTTTAAGAAAGGTAATCGATCTCTTAAGAGAAGACTAATGAGTGAATGAAGGATGACCTAGAAGACCTAAAACCATAGAAGGTATATAAAGCTCCAAGAACAATTAAAACCAAATAAAGAGGAAATTGTAATCATACAAACATGTCAAACAAGACAAGGACACTAAAATCACACCAGTAAGCCACTAACAGAAGGAAAAAAATTGAAAACAAGAAGAAAAATCCAAATTTTCTTTAACCTTTGTTATCATTGCACCTATTAAAAGAAAAGCATCAATCATCACTAGTGTAATAAACATATCCGTGATTTCATCACGAATGTGAGGGATAAAACCGAGATGGTCGAGAAAGATAAATAAAAAAACAAAAAATCTTCAAGAGCAGCACAAATCAAGAACCTTCAAGCAATTACCAGGAAGTGAAAATAGTTATAGACAAGCAAACAAATATGGCATTGGATGGTTGGTCAAACTCATCACAACAGCGAGATGAAGGATTGGATGGAAAGGATCATAGGGTCCCCAGTGGAGTTACATTTTATTGTCTAGGTAAATCCTCTCTGCGGACAGAGACAATCCCTCTAGCACAATGAGTGGGTCTAGCAACCGAAGTGACAATTTACTAGACACTTTCCTAAGTTGCAATTCAAAAGAGGGATGAAGAAGATGGCCTACCTCATTCTGATGTTATCTTGATCTCCTTTGTTGAAGACCTTGAATTTCTTGTGCCATCGGTTCATTCCTACTACTCTCAGCATTTATGCACCTGCACAAGAGATCAAGACACAACAAGGCATGCAAATACAAATACCATATCCAAAAGTAACCTACTTAACTGATCAAGGAATGTTAAGCTAAATGATACATGAGCATGCACGTTTAGGGAAAATGAACCAACAGTTGTATATTAATAAAAAATAAAGGGAATCATACAACCAAGCCTTGATGTTGATAGGCTCTCCTTGAATGAATATCCAAGTCCAAGCTAAGCTCTCCAAGCACTCCTTCTCCAAGCCAAATGAATAGCATATAGGCACAATCTTAGCATAAGGGTGAAAATAGGAATAGACCAACCATTTGGGAATGGGAGAGGATGAATATATAGGCTGGGAAAGGGAGTTAGGACCTCTCCAAAGATAGGATTAGGTCCTCATCTCAAGGAGGTATCTCATAGGGATAAAACCAAGAGGCCAAGTTGGGAGAATTCAACCTCATTTATGCCAAACAACCTCCAACTCGCTGCTCTGGAAGCTTCTAGATCACAAAGCTTCTCATCCTCTTAACAAAAGTTGCCTTTTTGGGATCATCGCAAGTATACAAGGAAACACAGCGATACCATTGTGGGTCAAGTTCAGTGCAACAGGCAATCATCGTCGTTTTGAGTCTCATAAGTGCAATGATGTTCAAATTAGGGTTTTAGAGTTATTTCTTCCAGGGAAATCTCAAGGAATTTTCCAATCAATGACGTAGGAAGGATATGAGTTACATATATGAATGAGTACACTGCATAATGGTCACATTTCAGGCACTTTGAGGTATGTCACAGGGAAGTGTAGGAGGTGTGACAAAATACTGTGTAACAGAGAACAAGAGGGATCTTGTAAGTTTCCTTCCCCAAGAGTAACCAAGAAAATATCTTCCTATATTTTTAGGGTAGCACTACCAATTTTAAATTCTTACCAGATACCAGGGACTTATATGAGAAAAAAATCCTTCTTCCACAATTTTGTTACATCATTGTATCATGTAATAAAAAGGGAAGAAGCATATAGTTGTAGTGGGAAGGTTCCTCATTCTTTTTGATGAAATTATGATGATATTAATGAGTATTTTTGGAAAAATAAGTGTTTTTATAAATTAGGATGGCTTCGCAAGGAAGGGAGTAATATTTGTTCTTAGGAACAAATTTTACACAAAGCCATTTTGGTGCTTGGAATCAATTTGAAAGTTTCGGCATTTTTATGAGCCAAATAAATTGGATGGAAATTTATTTTCTAAGATGCATCTAAGGTTGCAGTATTTGCTTTCAAATTTTACACCAGGATTGTAGATGACTATGGATTGTTGACTCCATAATTCAATGAATAGAATGCTGATATTGATTTATTTTATGCTCAAAATATATTAGTTCACAATCCATTGTAGTAGGTGGATGTTTGCAATGAAATTTCAGATTCAAAACAAGATACACGTTTCAGTTGGTAGGTTGCATGTTGCAGTATATGAATTGGCATCAGTTTTATTATATGAGATTGCAAGATATAGGTGGCAAGGGATTGATTATTTTGTGACATTGACTCCATGCCCAACATATTCAAGGAACTTTGTCTACAAGTTCTCTACATCCCACTCCCCAATTGGAGCAAATATTGTAGCATTTTCTTGCACCCATTATTGAGTGAAAATTCTTTAAAAATTTTCAAGTTTGTTCCTGGCCATAATCCTGGGCATATGAAAATTTTATGGGAAAATTGGTAATTCTACAAGTCACTAGGCTATTTTGAATAATAATTTTAATTTTAGTTTTAAATAAATATAATTTTATAAAAATATCATTATTTATTTTTATCAAATTATTAGTTTAAAATATAAAATTGTTTTAAAAGTTATTGAGTTGAGCCCAATCTCTAGGTCTAAGTCTATTTCAACATAGAGGGTTCATCATCCATGAAGTTCACCTAGAGTTCCACAATGGTGAAAGCCACCAATCACAATAAGGTAGTTCCCAATGCCTCAAGCACCAAGTGGGGGAGAGTATACTTTGCACTACACGTCGAGTTGGTTTTGAAGGGAATGGTGCATATAGACACCATGATATTTGTTTATACAATCAATGTGTGATTATTTCCCATGAGTAATCAAATAAAAAAATTGGGTTTGTTGGAGTTGTTAATAAAATAAAACACACCCAAATTAGCTCCCATATGGAGTTTCAAATGAACACCAACAAAGGAATGCTTAATGCCAGTAGTAAGTCACCAATAGATTAATGCAAGATGTCAAGTATGTTATATAAAATTTCCCAATTATATTATCCAAATGTCGAGTGTTAAAGGCTAATGGCATTAGTGCACGAGCAAATTGCAGGCAAGTTTCAACGGTGATTAGATGCACCTATAAATCAACATAGGTGATTTCACTATGGAAAACCTTAGTGGTTCCACATATAACGTGGCTCAATCTATAGAAATGCACACCCCCTCAGCAAAAACCACTCACCAGGTAGCCCCCGTGCAATCCACTTTTGTTTTCTTCATACCACGTTTTGATTTTGTCAGCTTCTACAAGTTTTGAATTATTTGTGAAACATGTGTATTAGTGTTGGTCATAGTAGACCATGCCTCTATGACATCGATATATCCATAGTTATCACACAATGTCTATAAGCAACAACACCTTCACAAACAGGTAAATGAAATTTGATAAAGCAGAATTTCACAGGTTAATGGTCAATAAACCAAAAAAATGATGGATTGGATCGAATAGATAAATTAGTTCTCTAAAGATTAAGAAATTGTTGAAGAGAATCTAAGGAGATTAAAAATGGGAAAGAAAAATTTGAAGCAAGAAGCAACTTATCATAAGATCACATATAGAAGAGGCAAGAAAATCATGAACTTGTGCCAAGTTGGTGGAGCAATCAGGGAGAAAAGGCCTTCCTACAAACTATTGACAAGTATTCTCTAATTTTGAGATGGAGTGATATGACAATCTAAAACAATATCAAATGAAGATGCATTTTTTAAGAGGAATTAGAGGATTTTATAACTATATATCTTAATAGTTTAAGGTACTAGATTCAGGATGAGATCGTTGTGAAGTTCATTTCATGTACAAAATTTAAAGTGAAAGCACCCAGTCCTAGACACGAGGAAATCTAGTAGAAGAAGTTGTTGCAATAGATATGAAGCATCAAGAAAATGACAAAATCATTTGAATTCATCTAGCTTAATGAAAAATGTGTTCCTTTCAAATTTTTTTACACAAGTTGTCTTTTAAAAATATATCTCTTAGATTTGCCTTAGTGGGAAACCTAACTATTGTAGCGGCTACACCCACCCTCCAAAATTTTGGCTCACATGCAAATTTTGGAGCCTAAATCAGATCATGTGATTGATTATCCTTGGTCACTTGATTAGCAAGTTGATGATTTCAATCTCCCCTCCTTGATCTTAAGTGTTTTCCGTGTTCTCGTCTTCATGCAGCATGTGTCATATTTGGGCACAAGGGTTGTTGTTTGTCATGCAAAGGGGATGTTGTCTTTCAAGGGAATTGTGTGCATATGAGTGGTTTTCATCACATATACATGTTTCACACTCACCTCATGCACTCATGTCATGAAGGTTGTTGCATCAAGAAAAATATGTCTTATGTATTTTGGATGGTCTACGTTTTGTCACTAAGTGTCTGTGTGCAATCACAGTCAAGTCCTATCAATGTTTGCATATGTTTCACTGATCTCACACTTAGCCATTTTCCCAAGCAACCTAGCCTCATCCAACTTCCCAGAACTATGTGCTTTCTTTCTACAACCATCAAGCTTGCTCCCTTTCCTACTGAAACCCTACAGTGCACAGAGACACCAACCTCTCTTGCTTATTGAAACCACACATCCCGCAAAGGCCCTAGCTTGCACTTCTCTCCAGAAATGCACAGAGCAATCCAGCTGCACTGCACTCAAAAATTTCACAGAGGTATCCTCTCGGGACCCTTTTCCCGTAGTAATGCTTTGAGCCGCAAAACTACGTAGTGTTGTTCAAGTTGTCTTGTCGATCTTGCATGTAGAAATTACGCAGACGGGCCTCCTAGGGCCTCATTCTGGCAGTAGTCACTGTGTACTGAAATTGCGTAGATATACCTCTCTATGACTACAGGAAAAGGTGACATGCTAAAATTGCTTCCAAGGAGTTGAGGAGAAGGACCAAGGAACCAAGTAATGGAAAAGATCAAGACCACATTCAAACTCCATCAGATGCATGATCATCTTGAGGGTAGTTATGGTAAGTACAGAACATATTTCGAAGTACACTTCTTAGTTGAGTTTATAGGATTGCTTGTAATTGTCATATCACCCTGTCCTCAATAACATGCATGTTCACAAACACGAAAATTCATCTTATGTGTTTCTTCTACATGTCTTGCTTCTTTTTCACTTATTTGACTAATTGTTGTCTTCTGCATGTTGATTGCTATGCCATGCTTGAAAACCTCATTCTGGTGATGTTGATGGTTGTGTTTTAGTTGTGTTCGCTATGTAAACATATATCACACTCACATATGATGTTGTATGCATTGTCATGCAAGTGTCGTCACAGTCGTTCAACGATCTACCATAAGTGTTGTGCTTGTCACTCGCATCGTCAATCAGTCACACTGAGTATATGTTGTCTTGATGGTTTGACGTTTATGGTCGTTGAGTCATGTTGAATGTGTCTTCATAAGATCATGTATGCACAAGTTCAGTCACTCACACACTTAGTCATTTTGTTGAAATTCTGACGACTAGATCACCCTCCAATAGTTGGACCTTTGTTGAGCTGCATTGCCCATTTTCAGCCCTTAGTGAACATGTACTGCTACCCAAAATTTCACAGAGATTGAGGTTGTCTGTTATCACCAAAAAATTGATCATCTAGCCTAATTTATTAGATGGATTGAAGTACGCCATGTAAAGCTAATTTTACCATAGTAAAATTCCTTTCACTGTGAGAAATTACTTAATAAACCAAATTTGTTAAGTAATTTATAATTAAACATGTTGTCCCTTAAGAAACCAATTTCCTGGTTGTGTAGAAATTGTGCTTAAGACATTAATTTTCATTATGCATGTCACTTATTTGTATAATGTATCCTCATGTGAAGGGCCCGAAGGACCTGATTTTTAATCCTTAATATTTAGCTAATATGAAAATCTAAGAATTCCATGTGATGCTGAATTGAATGCTGTGTGAAGAATGCCTTGAGAAGTTAAAGATAATATGTTGTGCTTGACAAGAACTATTATCTGTAACTTAGAAAAAATATAGGGGTAGGAAATTTAAATATAAGAGCACTATTTTAAGGAATTTTAACTTTATTCAAATAAGTAAACAAAGACCTGCAACTTCATTACCATATTTAAAGAGAAGAAGAAACATGATGACACATAATATAGAAATTACAAAATCATACCCAACAATGTGTGGAAAACTTTTGATTCTTTCATTAATCATCAAATTATCAAGAATACAACAACATAGTCTCCAGGTTCTTCAAAATTCAGACCTTTTTTCTATAATTGTGCCTCTTTTTATACGTCATGGGACAATTGGTAACTACCAAAATTGTCAAACTCATTAACTACCTTCTAACCGTCTAAAGTAAACGTGATTACAAAATATTACATTAGAGGGTAAAAGACACCTCATTCTTCTCAAAAAAAAAATATAACAAGAAGTAATAGAAATTAGAGTATGATTGGTGATTGTTGCTCATTGTTTGAATCTGTGGCTTGAGTAGGTGGTCTTGTTGATGCATCTTTAGTCTGCTTTATCATCTATTCCTTGCACTTTCTACATAATGGTACATTTGACTTTGGTGCTTCCTCTAACTTGTCCAATGCTATTCTGCAAGTTGTAATCCTACCATAAGTAGGCTTGTATGTAAACAGAGTCTTCACCATCTAGAGAAGCTTAAAATCTTTGTTCAAGTAGTTCACAATGGTGGCTCCTTTCAATACTGTTGTTTGGCCATGGTGACTGTAGGTGATAGTTGTTGGTGAAAGTTGCTGATGACAGTTGCTGGGATGTTTGCTGACTTAGACTGCTAAACTGGATGCAAGGTTGCTTAGTACTAAAAAAAAAGACTAATGCAACAAGGTTTTGCTTTCCTTTTATATATATGATAATCTAACAAAGGGAAAACCAGTAATTAATGTAACTAATTAATGGAGTGGCACATGAGGTGATGGGGTATGGTGAATGAGGTGGACGGTAATGAATGAGGGTGGGAAATGACGTGGAGGAGATGAGATGGAGTGAAGCGATGGGGTAGCCCGCTACGGGGGTAGCGAGTGTATGAGAGGTTCATCGGGCTTAAACCCCCACAACAATCTCAGGTCGTTGATCTCAGTCAAACACCTTGATGTCATGGTCAATTGCGGGGTTGAGCTTGAGTTATAACTTGTGCGCATTATTCCCCCGCAGAGCACTTTACCCGCTTCTCAAGTCCATGCTTGCTTATATCTCGTGATACCACTCGAACTTTAATATATGGGTTGGGGCCCCACTTATATGGATTTGAATTCCACTAATAATATAAAATAAATCACTGCTTTCATACTTTTACATTCTCTTTTGATTTTTTTAAACAAAAAACTTGATTTTTTTTTTTGATAATATTAAAAATGAAATGTAAATGACGATAGATGCTACAACATTTGGCTCCACTTAGGGATAGTGCTTTTGCCATAGAAGCATTAAGAACCGAAAATTAGTGCCTTCACCTCGGGCATGGAGTCATATATTTCTTTGCCAAATTTAATTCTATGGAATTTGTACAATGAATTCACTCTAATATCTACAAGTACAGGATGCTTGTGCTTTAGAATTGGAAATAGTGTTTAAGGTACTACCCATTGACAAGCAACTATAAAGTCTCACCATCAAGATTCTCTAGGAAGAATGTATTATTTACCCTTACTTCTATAATCTTGAATGGGCCATACCAGAGAGGATCAAACTTCCCATGTTTTCCCTTATCTTCTCTTTTAGTATCCCACCTTAACACCAGGTCACCAGTTTTAAAATCAATTTCTTTGGCTTTTATGTCAAAAATGCTCTTCATTTTTTATTGATACATAATTAAATTATCTCTCACCTTATCTCTGCTCTCACTCAACTCCTCTACCTTATGCATCCTTCTTATTAGAGCATTGGGTTCTTCTTTTGCATCCTAAATCATTTCAATCATAGGCCTCACAAGCTAACTAGGAAAAAGAGCTTGAGTTCCATACACTAACTCAAAAGGCAATTTTCCTATAGACCTTTTTGTAGTCACTCGAACAGCCCAAAGAGCAAACTTTATTTTCGAATCCCAGTCTTTCTGATTCTCTACATAGTTTTCTTAGTAATTTTCATCAATGTTTTGTTAGTGGATTCAGCCAATCCATTTCCTTGAGGATGATAAGTTGTTGAATGAGATAAAATGACATTATACTTCTGACAAAAAGCAACAAACTTAATTGAACTAAACACCTGAGCATTGTCAGTTATAATTTTGACAGGACACCCAAATCTGCTGAAAATGTTTTCTTATAAAAACTTCATCACCACCTGGTCATTTGCCTTTTAGTAGGTATAGCTTCTACCCACTTGGTGAAATAATCAGTAGTTGTAAGAATGCACTTGTGCTATCCACTTGAAGGTGGGTTTATTTCTCCAACAAAGTCTAGCCCCCATTGTCTGAATGGTTCTTCTACGAAGGCTGGGATTAATGGAAAGGGAGATAACCTCTTTTTCTCAGCAAAAAGCTGACACTTCTAATAGCCTCTGACAAACTTATATATATCACCAAACAAGGTGCGCCAATAAAAGCTTGCCTAAAGGATTTTGTGAGCAGTAGCTTTCCAACTGTAATTTCCACCACATAAATTCTCATGATAATCTTTAATTGTCTCTTGTTGGGCATGGCATCCCCCCACAGCATGTTTTGGGGCTCAAAGCCCAAGTTTTGAGTAATATTATTGTAAAGCTTCGCGAATTGTGGGCAGGGAGCATGAATTGTATGTTAGAGTCATAGGGTTGTCCGCCCTAAGTTTTGAATGTAAAGTCAACCTACCCATGGTCTGCGAACCATGGGATTGTATAAATAGAGCAAGGCTCTAAGTTGTAAATGTTAAGAAAATAATGAACCAACGGATGGAGTCTGAAAGATAGCGAAGCATAGAGCAAGAGTCTAAGTGTTTTGGGTCATAGTAGTAGGAAAAGAGTCTGCAGCTAAGTGCGTAGAGGCCTAGTAGAGTTTGCAACTGAGTGCACGGACCCCTGTAGCTGAGTGCACAGGGTAGTGTTGAGTCTATAACAAAAGGAAGGGAATAATAAAGAGAAGTTCTGTTACCAATTCTAAGTATCTGTTCTGAGTTATTACATGTCTGATATTACTTGTAATTATACTATTTATCTACTGCGGGCACTTGTATGAATTGTGAATATTGTTAAATATAACTGGAAGTATACAAATAAGTTTAGTTAATCTCCTAATATCGGGCTTCGTGTAAGAAGTTGGGTAATAACAATGTTCGACCCTTGAGTAGGGCTGCGTGAATGCAGCGACTCAAGCTGCAAGGTACAAGTAAGTGCGTGTAGCGACATGCGTGCTAGGTCGAATCACCAACCACTAGAAATCATCAAACATCTCTAAGGTGCAAAAACCGGGTTCTAGCACCCTCCCATACTACTTCAGGTGAGACCTCAATCCGTGCTCCGCGAACTGTTGCCGAAAGGGACAGTAGTATCGGGATTTGTTTGGTTAAATCATCTCTGAACCTAGGTCAGGCCCCACTAATCCAACATCTCTGTAGATTCATCTTTTATCAAACATAATAATAAAATTCCCACAGGATCCTTCCAATACAATCTACCCTCCATAATCACATATGGATGAGCCTTGATTTTTAATGCTCTATATCTAGTTCTATTCGTTGAATGGGGACAAGAGAGAAAACATAAATAATGAACTATGTGCTTGTACCATTCTGAGCATAAAAAATTATATCGAATCTTCATACCTGAATTTGATTTTTCTTCACCCTCTTCAATTATTTCCTCATTTACAGGTGTTAGCAAGTTGATTCCCAATGCCTGAAAATTTGAATCTGTCAACGTCTCTGCCAATCCCTACCCTTTCACCAGCTTTCTGGGCTTTGTGTCCAGGTCATACTCTTGGATCTTAGCTATCCATTTCCCTCTTTTACCTTCCACATCACTCTAGACTAAGACATCCTTTACTACAGCCTTTTGCACATAAGTAATGATCTGTGACTGCAGCACATAAGTTTTGAAGGATTTTAGGGATTTACCAAGGCATATACCTATTTTTCAAGAATACTGTATTTGAGTTCAGCATCTCTGAGGATCTTGCTAAAGAAAGCAACTAGCTGCTCTTTTCCTTCATCATTTTTTTGTAACAAAATAGTAGCTATTGAATTGGGTGATGCAAATGAAAATATTTGAAAGGGATTTTGATAATCAGGGCTAATCAAAACTGGAGCTGCTTATAATGCTTCTTTGATCTTGGAAAATGACTCCTTGACTTCCTTGGTCCAATGTACTTCATTCTCTTTATTCAACATGTTGGTAATCGCTTTTACAATTTCAGCATAATTGGACACAAACCTTCTTAAAAAATTTATTTTTCCCAGAAATTTTTGAATGTCTTTCTTACTCCCAGGTAGGGGTATTCTTTTCACAGCTTACACACTTGCTGGATCTATCTTTACTCCATCTGTAGAAACAATGTGCCCCAACATTTTTCCTTCTTCTAGAGCAAAAATAGACTTCTTAGGATTCAAAGAAAGCCCAAATTTTCTACATTTCTCAAAAGTATTTTTAAGATGGTCCAAATGCTCCTCATCTAACTTAGAGAAAACAATGATATCATCCAAGTATATCACTACAAACTTGTCACCCACAAATGCAATGTCCATAGCCATTTGAAATGTTGCACTTGCATTCATCAACCTAAAGGGAATTCGAGCATACATGAAGGTTCCCCAAGGAGTTGTGAATGCAGTGATTTTCTTATTTTCTTTATCAACAACCACCTGGTTATACCTAGAGAACCCATCCAGTATTGAAATTCTGAAGGATCCCGTTACCTTCTGCAACACATGATCCATTTTAGGCAATGGATAGTTATATTTCAAGGAAGCCCTATTCAGATTTCTAAAATCCACACATAACCTTATTTCTCCATTTTTCTTCCTTATAGGTACTAAATTAGCCACCCAATCAGAGTATCGAGGTGGAACTATTATCTTGGCATCAAGAAGTTTCTTAACTTCTTTCTCAATCAATGGTAAAACCAAAGGATTAATCTGTCTGAGTTTCTGCTTAAATGGTTTTATCCCTTCCTTCAAGGGAATATTGTGTTGAATAATGCTTACATCATATGTCTTGAGATCATAATAGGGCCAAGAAAAAACATCAGTGTACTTCTTTAAAAGCTCAATATATCTCTCTTTATAATTTAATGAAACTCCATTAAACAATTTGACTAACTTGGGCTCCTTCTGGGTTCCAATATTATGATCTTGAACCTACTCATCCTGTGAAGCTTTCTCTGTACTAACAACTACATCATTAGAGTTAGAAATTCTTTCAAGAGGGACAAGTCCTCTTGGCAGAATATTATCTTTCAATTGAATAATTTTCTGATTAATTATGGAATTTTTAAAATCACTTACTTCTGCACCTTCTGTTGTTTCATTCCCATCTTGATCAATTTCGGTGCCTTGAAAATCTTCAATCATAGCCAAAAATTCATTAATCTGTTGATAATCCTCAAAAACTTGCCAATGTTTTATGTTATCTGGAACCGAAGGCATGTGCCTCATTTCAACTTCATATCTCAGCTTTGGATTTATAGGAGGCCTAAAGGTACTGGCAGCCACAGCCAATGAGTCTGCTAACCCGTTCCCATCTCTTGGAATGAACTGTATGTTGAAAGCCTCAAACAAATTCTCAACTAAATCCTACACTTCATTTTTGTATGCCCTAAGCCTAGGGTGTTTTGTTTGACAATGATTTTTTATTTGCTTTATAATCAACTCTGAATCTCCAAAAATAGAAATATACTGGACTCCCATTTGTTTTTTTGTTTGAAGAGAAACGATCAAGGATTCATATTTTACCACATTATTAGTTGCTTCAAACTCCAATTTAAAATAAAATGGGATCATATTACCTCTAGGTGTAATTAAAAGGAAACCAACACCTATTCCTTCTTTAGAATAAACTCCATCAAAGAAGCACTTCCACACCCCTTCTGTTTGTAGCTCTATATTTACACAGGCTGAAGTAGGCCGCCTTTGGTTATCTTCATCCAACTCTGCATTGTCATGCAGAATGAAACAAGAAAAGTCATCTTTTTCTTAGTTGTACACAAGTGAATTACTTGCTTAGTTCTTTGTGATTGTTTTAAAAAATATTGTTACTCTCTACAAACTTCACTCTTCTCCACCAAAAATTGGTATGATATCATAAGTAAAATCCAATTTCAGAACTCCCCCCAATTTAGCCCCTCATGACCTAGATATCAACATTCCAAACCTAGTAGGGATATCTACTACCACTACATCCATTACCAAGCTTCTATTTGGGATCTTCGCTAATGGCACCACCATATCTTTAATGACCCCAAGACACTTGACTTTGTTTGAATCAAAAGAATACAGGTCTCTGTAAGGTTTAGTAACTTGTAGGTTTAATTGTTTCATTATTGATAGTGACATGAAGTTGTGTGAAGCTCCTAAATCAAACATACAATTATGCAAGAGGAAATCATGAATCAATAAAGAAATGTAGAAAGGAGGTGTTTTAGAATCTACCTCCTCCACATGTGGACCGAAAACCACTACTGATTTATCTTCTTGTAGATTCACAATGTCATTTATACTCACATTCTAAGACAGGTTGATAAACTTAGAAATCTCTCTTTAATAAACTGGTGTTTTGACCAACTCTGTGAGGGGCACCTGAATTTTGATTTTTTCTAACTCTTTAGTGAGACTAAATACATGAACCAGTTTGGTATTATTTTTAGTTTCATCTTCAGATTTCTTCATCACTAAAATCTCTTGTGGAATGGAAACAAATTTTTCTAAAGGAATTTTATCAATTTTATCTTGAGAAGACTCACCTTGAAGAATCTGAGTTTTGTTATTTGTATTTTGTTGCTGCTTTCCTTTATTTAATTGTTTTGTAGGTTGTGGTTCTTGTGGAGTCTCTTTTTGTAGGGGAGCAAGAACTTGCTGCTTACATTCATTTTCTTGAATTCTAGATCTTTTCCTTGATCTCAAGTCATATTTCTTATGCAATTCTGCCTACATAAAATCAGTAAATTGCTTCCAATATTTATCAATTCTATTCTCATCATAAATGGCACCTATTTCAGTATATTCTTCTCCATCAACACCTAGTTCATCTTCATCTCCTGCATACAATGTGGAAATATAATTATCATGATCCTTGGAATACTCTAGTACTTCATTAGGATCTGCCTCTAAGTAAGGTGGTGCTTGAACCTAATCTTGGTCTTTTCTCTCCTTCTGCAAAATTTGCAAAGGCTGTCTTCTATACTGGGGATTAAAGTTTGTGTTTTGTTGTACTTGCCTTTGAGAGTTCTTACTCTCCAATTCCAATTTAATCAATTTTCTAGATAAATTTTTAATCACATTATTCATATCCTCTAATGTTTAACTTTGAAAGGATTCCACTTTGGCCTTTCCCTTATCTTGGGTAGGCTGTGCCTCTGGTGCTTTACCTGCAGCCACCAAATTTGCTTCTATTTCTAAAGCATCAGTTTGGATATGATCATGGGTTGTGGATCTCCTCTCCGTTAATGTGAACCCAAAATCTGATTCAAATGCCCCTGCAAAAGTTATTTTTGCACCAGTAGGAGGGGGCTTGATCTCCACTAGAAGACTTTTGTAAAGTTTATTGAACCTTTTGATGAACTCAACAACACTTTTATCAGATTTCTTTTTAATAGCATTGAACTTTGTAAGTGAATACCCATGATCACGTTTCTCTCCCCATCTCTGGGTGAATTGGCATTCCATCTCTTCCCATCTAGGAATAGAGTTATTAGGAAGCCCTTTGAACCACTTTTTTGTTTCACCTTCCAAGGATTGTGTTAGCCTCCTGCTGCAGCAGGTTATTCATCTTTCATGATCAACATTTTTACATGCCAAATATGTCGTACTATGCATGCTGCAATGCTCCATTTCCAAGAAAAAATCCAAAAAGGTGGCCATGAAAGTGTGCTAGTCTAAGTGATACTGCTGTATTCCAATTTTGATGAAGTTATGCCACTTTTGAAGAATTTTTAGTTAAAGGGAGGTCCAAACAGCTTAATCTTGGTCTCCCTAGGTTTCAATTTCCTGTTGTAGAATATAGAGAATCATTATCTGTCCAAACAGCTTAATCTTGGCAGATTCTTAGATAGGTAGAGAAGCAAGGGTGCTCAACAGCCTAATCTAAGCCCCTAGAAGAAATAAGTGCAGATTTAGATAGGAGGATAGCCAAAAGAAAAGTTGAAAAGCTAGGTTTTCTAGTTCAAGTGCACCCAAACCAAAAGAAGAAAAAATGCTAGGTAAGTAGGCTGGGTAAGTAGTTTTGTGGTTGAAGAATCAATGATTGTGATCAGTTTTGTGTTTTCAAGTGTTATATCTATTCAAATCACAAATTGCAAGGAAAAAATCCATTTGGAGCAACTCAAGAGAGGCATGTCTAACTCCCCTTTCCCCTTATTTCCCAAATCACTCACTAACATCCCCTTGACGACCTTGGGATCTGCCCAACCAATCCTATTATCACTTCATTTTTGTAAAAAAGCTAAATCAAGCTCTGACTTTCTTCAGTGAAGAGAAGCCACATTTCTTGTATAAAGGTCAGTTCCCCACAGTCCATTCACTTCCTATGTCTAAGTTTCAGTTCACCAACTTAGCCCTTCCCCTACATTTCATCTCGCAAGTTCATATTAACTCCTAATTCTATTATTTAGCTCCCTAAATCATTCCCATGTCCCCTATTATGCAAAAATCTATATAAAACCCCAAAAATATTTAATAACCCTCCCATTGGCACTATAGCCATATTTATTAAGTCTGGGAAATAATAGTCCATCTAGGGCTCCTATCAGCCCTTCCGTGTCCTAAACATGGAGTTAGTTGACATCTGGTCACACTAACAACCTTTTTCCCCCTAAAACCTAACCCTACAGCACCCAGGTCCCGCCCTATATTTTCCCCGCTTGCTTATAATCCCATAAACCCACCTGTTCTAATGTCTAAACCCCCACCGTATAAATAAACAAATAAAATCAAAAGCGGGCCCCATCTCGTATCACTCTGCCATTTCAGCTGTCCCATCGACCGTCAGATCTGGCACGCCTGAGATCTACAGTGGGCAGGTCTTTTTGTGCCTCGACCTGCCGAGGGTTAGAGCCCGGGAGATGGGCGATTTTGCTGTTGTACTCCTGCCACGCGTCGCCCTCCCAGCTGTGGCGGAGCCCCCTCCTCCGAAACCGCTTCTGCACAAAGGCGGTGCGACACATACCGGAAACCGCCTTCCACCCTGTGACGTCAGCGCCATGTCACCCCGCCACATCTCCCCCTGACGTCATTTCCGCTCCACCGTGTCACTGCCACATTACCGCCACCTCACCCCATCCTGCCTACGCCATTCCATCGTGTCCTTGCCACATCACCTTGCTAACGTCACCCTGCCATGTCATCAGCTGACGTCATCCTCCCTACATGCTGACATCATCCTCCGTACATTGCTCACGTCACCTGCCAAAAAAGGGCGCGCAAGCGCGAAAATGCATCTTCGGAAGCCCGGATCCAAATTCTGAGGCAGTTTTTGATGTGCGATTAGCGCTTAGCACTAATCGCGCATCGCTACGGGAAATAGGCCAAAATGGAAAGCCCCTTCCCCAGCGTAGGTTTCAGCAGTCCTTTCGACCCGAAAAAAGAAAAAGTACAGCAAATCAAATAGTTAAAGAGTATCAAAGAAAGGGAAGCCTAATTTCATGTCAAAATGGAGCCTGGTTGCGTGCCAGAGAAAATCAGGTAGCGGGAAAGTGTATCAGTTTTGCAGGAAAGTGTATCAGTGAAGATTTTCTCAGTGCTCGAGGTGGATAAAACATTAAAATAAGTCCTTCAAAGTCAAGAAGCAGTTAAGGACCATTTAAAGACTCTCAAATCAGAGTTATTGCACATTAAACTCACATAAGATCAATGGACCAAAGCTCAAAGCACAATTATTGCAAAAACATTGCATCAAGCCACCAAGGACACCACATTAACTCATTTTGATCCAGCTACCTCCGGCGCAGCGCAATAGATATTTACTTGCATTTAAGTTCAACACAAGTTAGGTTTAAAAAGCTTTTTTCGCGCAGACCTGTTTAGGTCAGCTGTAATAAATATTTTTAGATATTTTCTCTATAAATACAACCCTGAACAATGTAATGTTGGTTGGTTGTTGTTGGTTGCTTAGTCGATCAATGTACTCCAAGAGAGACTCGCTCTGTACATCTGATATGTTTTCTTTAATCAGAGACTGCTGAAAGCTTGGAGAATGGACCGTGTGTTGTGTTTTATTGTTTTCTGCAGAGTGAATGAGGGAAATCTTGTGCTGTTTTATGAACCAATAAGTGTTTCTTACCTCTGTTATTTCAATTTCACATATACTCAAGTCACAGAATGAAAGATTGGTTTAGAATTTGCTTACCTGCACTCTATGCTCAGTTTCTATGGTTTCTTAATGTTTTCCTCTTGATTTAGGCATAAATATGGATTCCTTAGGGCTCATATTTGCTCTAATTCACATATGAATGACTGTCATTTAGGAATTCTTAGCTGCTCCTAAATAGGGTTCATTCATCTTCCCTCTGCTAACCTGACTAAGAGATTCTTTGTTGCCTCTCTTTTCTTAGCTTGCAATCCATCTCTATTTACCTCAAGTTTGTTTCATGAGCAGCTACCTTGCCCCTTTTCCTCTTGTGACCAAGAAAACGCACCAACAATCTTACTCCACGACTCCATGCCCAATGGTTTGAAACTTATCACACTATGCATTTCCTCTCTGCTTGAAAGCATCCTTCTTCCACCCAAACACCCAAACACAAACAAAACCCCTTGAACTTAATAACTAGCCTAAAATCAGCATCAACAAAGCTAAATCATTTAGAGAGAGCCCTCTCTGATTGCAGGTGGGCTAGAACCTGCAATCCAAAGATTGGTT
>APFE030982541.1:94294-125796 GCA_000404065.3 Pinus taeda
TAACAGAACCAACTGATATAACTGTCCCAAATCCGAACCAAGTGACTGTAGAGGACATAACAGACATGCAGCCTTCTATTGATCAACCTCTGCCTCCTTCTTCCTCGAAAGAAGAGTTGAACAACACCCCTAAAAAACTTCCCAAAATAGAAATACCACAAAGTGTCATGCATCATAATGTTGATAATCAAAAGGAAAACACAGATAATACTCTTGAAAAGGAAAAATTTGCTACTGCTAACCCAAAGATTGCTTTGGAAAAACCCTTTAATTTAGAAGCAGAGATTGGAAAACTTAAGATATCCATCCCCCTCTCAGAACTTGCCAAGCATGATGTTTATAGGCAACAAATTCAAAGATCACTTCAAATACCAGAGGTTAAGGATGATGTAAATGTTTTGGATGATACCCCTGAGCTGTTGTTCGGTCCAGAAGTTAACGGAAAATCGACATATGGATTTGTTCCACCCTTTTATGTCAGTTTGCACATACATGACAAAATCTTGCATAATGCTATGTTTGACTCAGGTGCCTCACATAACCTGATGCCAAAAGCTGTGATGGAAAAGCTAAACCTTGATATAACAAGACCCTACAAAGATCTTTACTCCTTTGACTCAAGCCAGGTCAAGTGTTTAGGCTTAATCAAAGAACTTTGTGTGTCTTTAGTCCAATTTCCCAACAAGACAATCCTAATGGACGTAGTAGTTGCTGACATTCCAACAAAATATGGCATGCTCCTATCAAGATCATGGGGAGCAAAAGTCCAAGGATCCTTCCAACTTGACCTCTCTTATGCCACTATATCTATCTTTGGGCAACCAAATAGATTGTATAGGGAAATGCTGATGAAATATGTGGTAAGTAGTGAGGAAAAGCCCCAAAATTTTCCAATTTACTCAATCCATACTGATATGGATTCTTTTATTTTGTTTAATGATGACACCAATCCTCCAATTGATGAGAAGCCGTTAGATTTAGAGCTAGAAACATGCATAAACATGGAATCGGTTGCCCATGCCCCTGAAATTGTCACAACAGTCAAGGCAACCAGCAAACAAAAAGAACCTCCCCAAACAGAAATTTTAAGTCTGCCCAATCCTAAAAAGACTGAAACTCTTAATACAAACCACAAGCAAGAAATCACATGGTATTTAGAGTTTGATGGCTCTGTTAACAAGTTAGGAGCAGGGGCAGGTCTATGGATTCATAATACACATGACAATCATGCAGAAGACCACGTCTACAGACTAAATTTCAGATGTACCAACAACATGGCAGAGTATGAGGCTATTCTCTTAGGCCTAAAATTGCTCAAAGTTTTAGGAGCTACAAAAGTGTCCATTCTAGGTGACTCCGATTTAATCATACAACAAATGAAAGGTAACTTTGTTACTAATGATAATAGAATGAGGGCCTATAGGACTGCTGCCACAGAAATACTCAATACCTTCACTGAATCCGAGCTTGCCAAGATTTCAAGAAATCATAATATTCATGCACACAGTCTAGCCACTTTTGCTAGTACATGCAAGCTTCCCTTTGAGCCAAATCACCATTTCACTGCTGAGATAAAACATAGACCCATTGTCCCCAACAATATTAAAGATTGGCAAGTGTTTGAAAATGATGCCCAGATTAACAATTTCCTCACTCTTAAGGGTGAGTTTTCAAATTTAAACATTGAGATGGATGCCATGAATGATTCCCAACAGCAAACAAATGAAAATCAGCAGACTGTAACAGCTGCAACAGCAAAACAAATCCTTAACCCAACTGTTTTTGACAATGCAAACATAGAATAACTGAAACAAATGCATATAGAGGAAACATCCAAAGCAGAGGATGAGTTCATTGATCTAAAAGATAATTTTTTCCCTACTGGCCTCACTCCATTAGAAGACATGTTTGATGATAATGATGTGCCCAAAAAGCCAAAAATGGAGCCTTTAAATGCTGCTATAGAAGAACATAACATAGGGACAGTAGAGAAGCCCAAAATGATTAAACTTTCCAAAAAATTTCCTCCTGATAAAAAACCAAAGTATGTGGATTTGTTCAAAGAGTTCCAAGATGTATTTGCTTGGAGTTATGAGGACTTGAAGTCCCATGACACCTCAGTGATTCAGCATACCATTCCCTTAAAACCAAATCAAAAACCATTCAAGCAGAAACTTAGAAGAATAAACCCTATGCTTCTTCCCCTCATAGAGAAGGAGGTAAAGAGAATGTTTTAAGTAGGCATCATAGCACCCATCAGATTTTCTGAATGGGTATCCAATCTAGTTCCGACAAGGAAAAAATCAGGAGAGATCAGACTGTGTGTAGACCTAAGAAACTTAAACCAAGTCTCTCTAAAATACCACTACCCTTTGCCCAAAATGGACCACATCCTACAAAGAGTAGTGGGGTCATCTAGAATTTCTTTACTAGATGGATTTTCAGGTTTCAATCAAATACGTGTTCACCCGGATGACCAAGACAAGACAACCTTTACCACACCGTGGGGAACATTTAAGTATGTTAAAATGCCTTTCGGGCTAAAGAACGCTGGTGCCACCTTTCAAAGGGCAATGGACATTGCATTTGCCAAGGAAATACATGATTTCCTTGTTGTTTACCTTGATGACTTGACCCCTTTCTCCAAATCTGATCAAGAGCACCTTAAACACTTAAGGCAAATCTTCATGACATGTAGGAAATATGGCATTTCCTTGAACCCCAAAAAGTCCTTGTTTGGCCTTGAGGAAGGTAAGTTTCTAGGCCATATAATTTCAAAAGATGGTATCAGAATTAACCCGGAAAGGATCCAAGCCATCCTCCAAATTCCTTACCCAAGAAACATAAAAGAGTTGCAAGCATTCCTTGGAAAAATCAATTTCTTAAGGAGATTTATTCCAAACTTAGCTGCGCTGATAGGACTATTGAGCAACATGTTAAAGAAGGATGCCAAGGTAAAATGGTCTCTTGAAACCAAGCAAGCTTTTGAGAGTATCAAAGCTGCCCTGACCCAAACACCTGTCCTCACAAGTCCACAGTTTGATAAAGATTTTATCATTTTTTCTTTTGCATCTAAGCACACCATAGCTGTTGTCCTTTTGAAAAAGGATGATCAAGGAAATGAAAAGCCAATTGCATTTTTCAGACGAGCCTTAAGAGAGCACCCTTGAAATACCAAATCATGGAAAAGCAGGCCTATGCCCTTGTTAAGGCCATTAAAGATTTCAGAATTTACATTTTATACTTCCATGTGATTGCATATGTCCCAAACTCAGTTGTAAAAGACATATTAACTCAAGAGGGACTAGAAGGCAAAAGAGGCAAGTGGATTGCCAACATTCTTGAATATGACATTGAGATAAAACCCACCAAGCTGATAAAAGGACAAGGTTTAGCCAAGCTAATGACCGAAACAAATTTTCAAGCCTTAGATATTAACGAACTGGACAATGAATAGGAGCTGGCGACTCCACAGATCAGTGAAACCTTTTTGTAATCCCCATGGTATGCTGATATATGCTTTGTATTATTAAACTTGTGTGCTCCCCCATGATTGTCCAGAACCAAGAAAAGATTTTTGAAGATGAAAGCATCAAAGTTTTGTGTCTTAGATGGTGCCCTGCTTTGGAAAAATCATGAAGGCATATTGCTTAACTATTTAACTATCAATGAAACTGCCAATATCATGAAAGAGTTTCATTCAGGTGATTGTGGAGGACATTTATATTGGAAGTCCACTGCTGAAAAGATTTTAAGGGTTGGTTATTATTGGCCCTCTCTTTTTGCAGATGTCAAGAAATTTTTTGTTTCATGTCACAAATGCCAAATCTTTGAAGGGAAAAGAAACTTGTTGCCTTTGCCCCTTAAACCCATTTCAACTGAAAAGCCTTTTCAACAATGGGGTCTTGACTTCATTGGAGAAATCCATCCCTCTTCTTCAGGCCAGCACAAGTGGATTTTAACAGCCACTGACTATTTCACCAAGTGGATTGAAGCCATCACATGTAGGCAAGCCAATAACTCCACTATTATCCGATTCCTTGAGGAAAATATCCTTTCCAGATTTGGCTGCCCTGAAAAAATCATCACTGACAATGCTGCTGCCTTCAAATCCAAAAAAATGATCAACTTCTGCCATAAATTTCACATTACCTTGGGCCACTCTACAACCTACTACCCTCAAGGTAATGGCTTGGCCGAGTCATCCAACAAAAGCCTCATCAACATCATAAAGAAAGTGCTAGAAGAAAACAAAAAGAACTGGCATAGGAAACTCATAAATGCCCTGTGGGCAGATAGAGTTTCAAGCAAGAGATCCATTGGGATGAGCCCTTATGAGCTAGTATATGGCATGGAAGCCAGATTTCCTTCATCTTTGGGCATTCCTACTATCAAACTGTTACAGGAGATTCAGGCTGAACCAAATGACATTCAAAGAAGAATTAATCAGACCATTCATCTTCAGCAAACCAGAGAGCAAGTGTATGACAGAGCTCAAATTTTGCAAGAGAAGCTCAAAAAAATGTTTGATAAGAGAGCTAAGGCTAAGGATTTCTGTGTGGGTGGCAAAGTTCTAAGGTGGGATTCACGAAGAGAAGACAAGGGCAAACATGCAAAATTTTATTTTCTTTGGAAAGGTTAGTTCACTATCAGCGTTGTGCAAGGCAATAACACATATTTCCTCAAATATGTAGATGGCAGCACATCTGAAGAGGGCCCTGTAAATGGCTGGATGTTAAAGCATTACCATGATCCCTTTTGTTGAGAATCACCAGGCAGTATTATATCTGTACATAAATGTTTTTATATATCAGCATGTTCTTTTATCTTTGTGTAACAGTCCAAAGGGTAGAGCACGCAGAAGAAAGCAGGCAGTGCTTTATAGTTCACAAGCAATTCAGTTGAGGGAAAGTGCTATTTTAATTCCAAAGTTTCAATTATCTAACAATCAACACTAAAAGGTTTCAAGCTACAGAAACAATAGAAGATCAAGGCAGTCTGACCTGCTGTTCTTGGCTTTTCACAAAGAAAAGTCATCCCCAAGTGGAGCCACTGTTAGCCTCCTGCTGCAGCAGGTTATTCATCTTTCATGATCGACATTTTTACATTCCAAATATGTTGTACTATGCATGCTACAATGCTCCATATTTCCAAGAAAAAAGCCAAAAAGGTGGCCATGAAAGTGTGCTAGTCTAAGTGACACTGCTGTATTCCAATTTTGATGAAGTTATGCCATTTTTTAAGAATTTTTCAGTTAAAGGGAGGTCCAAACAACTTAATCTTGGTTTCCCTAGGTTTCAATTTCCTGTTGTAGAATATAGAGAATCATTATTTGTCCAAACGACTTAATCTTGGCAGATTCTTAGATAGGTAGAGAAGCAAGGGTGCTCAACAGCCTAATCTGAGCCCCTAGAAGAAATAAGTGCAGATTTAGATAGGAGGATAGCCAAAAGAAAAGTTGAAAAGCTAGGTTTGCTAGTTCAAGTGCACCCAAACCAAAAGAAGAAAAAATGCTAGGTAAGTAGGCTGGGTAAGTAGTTTTGTGGTTGCAGAATCAATGATTGTGATCAGTTTTGTGTTTTCAAGTGTTATATCTATTCAAATCACAAATTGCAAGGCAAAAATCCATTTGGAGCAACTCAAGCGAGGCATGTCTAACTCCCCTTTCCCCTTATTTCCCAAATCACTCACTAACATCCCCTTGAGGACCTTGGGATCTGCCCAACCAGTCCTGTTATCACTTCATTTTTGTAAAAAAGCTAAATCAAGCTTTGACTTTCTTCAGTGAAGAGAAGCCACATTTCTTGTATAAAGGTCATTTCCCCACAGTCCATTCACTTCCTATGTCTAAGTTTCAGTTCACCAACTTAGCCCCTCCCTTACATTTCACCTCGCAAGTTCATATTAACTCCTAATTCTATTATTTAGCTCCCTAAATCATTCCCATGTCCCCTATTATGCAAAAAGCTATATAAAACCCCAAAAATATTTAATAACCCTCCCATTGGCACTATAGCCATATTTATTAAGTCTGGGAAATAGTAGTCCATCTGGGGCTCCTATCAGCCCTTCCGCGTCCTAAACATGGAGTTAGTTGACATCTGGTCACACTAACAACCTTTTTCCCCCTAAAACCTAACCCTACAGCACCCAGGTCCCACCCTATATTTGCCCCGCTTGCTTATAATCCCATAAAACCACCTGTTCTAATATATAAACCCCCGCGGTATGAATAAACAAATAAAATCAAAAGCGGGCCCCATCCCGTATCCCTCCGCCGTTTCAGCTGTCCCATCGACCGTCAGATCTGGCGCACCTGAGATCTACGGTGGGCGGGTCTTTTTGTGCCCCGACCTGCCAAGGACTAGCACCCGAGAGATGGGCGGTTTTGTCATCGTACTCCTGCCACGCGTCGCCCTCCCAGCTGTGGCAGAGCCCCCTCCTCCGAAACCGCTTCTGCACAAAGGCGGTGCGACACATACCAGAAACCGTCTTCCACCCTATGACGTCAGCACCATGTCACCCCGCCACATCTCCCCCTGATGTCATTTCCGCTCCACCGTGTCACTGCCACATTACCGCCACCTCACCCCTTCCTGCCTATGCCATGCCACTGTGTCCCTACCACGTCACCCTGCTGACATCACCCTGCCACGTTATCAGCTGACGTCATGCTGACGTCACCCGCCAAAAAAGGGCGCGCAAGCGTGAAAATGCATCTTTGGAAGCCCGGATCCAAATTCTGAGGCGGCTTTTGATGCACGATTAGCGCTTAGCGCTAATCACGCATCGCTATGGGAAATAGGCCAAAATGGAAAGCCCCTTCCCCAGCATAGGTTTCAGCAGTCCTTTCGGCCCGAAAAAAGCAAAAATACAGCAAATCAAACAGTTAAAGAGTATCAGAGAGAGGGAAGCCTAATTTCATGTCAAAATGGAGCTTGGTTGCGCACCAGAGAAAATCAGGTAGCAGCAAAGTGTATCAGTGTTGTGACAAAGTGTATCAGTGAAGTTTTTCTCAGTGCTCGAGGCGGATAAAACATTAAAAGAAATCCTTCAAAGTCAAGAAGCAGTTAAGGACCATTTAAAGACTCTCAAATCACAGTTACTGCACATTAAACTCACATAATATCAGTGGACCAAATTTCAAAGCACAGTTATTGCAGAAACACTGCATCAAGCCACCAAGGACACCACATTAACTCATTTTGATCCAGCTGCCTCCGGCACAGCTCAATAGATATTTACTTGCATTTAAGTTCAACACAAGTTAGGTTTAAAAAGCTTTTTTCGCGCAGACCTGTTTAGGTCAGCTGTAATAAATATTTTTTAGATATTTTCTCTATAAATACAGCCCTGAACAATGTAATGAGGGTTGGTTGTTGTTGGTTGTTGTTGGTTGCTTAGTCGATCAATGTACTCCAAGAGAGACTCGCTCTGTACATCTGATATGTTTTCTTTAATCAAAGACTGCTGAAAGCTTGGAGAATGGACTATGTGTTGTGCTTTACTGGTTTCTGAAGAGTGAATGAGGGAAATCTTGTGCTATTTTATGAACCAATAAGTGTTTCTTACCTCTGTTATTTCAATTTCACATATACTCAAGTCACAGAACGAAAGATTGGTTTAGAATTTGCTTACCTGCACTCTATGCTCAGTTTCTGTGGTTTCTTAATGTTTTCGTCTTGATTTAGGCATAAATATGGATTCCTTAGGGCTCATATTTTCTCTAATTCACATATGAATGACTGTCATTTAGGAATTCTTAGCTGCTCCTAAATAGGGTTCATTCATCTTTCCTCTGCTAACCTGGCTAAGAGATTCTTTGTTGCCTCTCATTTCTTAGCTTGCAATCCATCTCTATTTACCTCAAGTTTGTTTCATGAGCAGCTACCTTGCCCCTTTTCCTCTTGTGACCAAGAAAACGCACCAGCAGTCTTACTCCATGACTCCATGCCCAATGGTTTGAAACTTATCACACTATGCATTGCCTCTCTGCTTGAAAGCATCCTTCTTCCACCCAAACACCCAAACACAAACAAAACCCCTTGAACTTAATAAATAGCCTAAAATCAGCATCAACAAAGCTAAATCATTTAGAGAGATCCCTCTCTGATTGCAGGTGGGCTAGAACCTGCAATCCAAAGATTGGTTTGTGGTTACCTCGGCTGTATCCCTTCAGGAGCTTAGGGACAACCTGAGTGATAACAGATTGCACAAAAAGTATTAAAACAACATCTAGGTGTTCAACATTGAGATTATTTGCAAAATTATAAAACACAACAATATGCTTCTCTATTGTTTGTTCATCCTCTCCTAAGAAAGGAGGAAGAATTTTTAAGTATTCTTGAGGCATTGGATTCAACTATTGTGGCAAATGAATAAGTGCATACCTATTCAACAAGAATGTAGGTGCTACCATGTTTGCACCTGAACTTATTGAACCTTGAGTACTAGCAGATGTAGAACCTGTCTAAGGAGTAAATGGAGTATGAAAAGGTGGCAATGTACTTATAGGTTTAGGTTGAACAACTATAGCAGATATATTTTTGAATACTGAGAAAGAAATAGACTCTAAAGATTGTTCTTGATAGTTGGGTTCTGTTGAAGCCCCGAAAATCGGGTCTACAACAAGGGGGATACCCGCCCATTTCAGACCTTGGTTGGCAGCTCCTTTTCCGTTTGGTATAGCGGGTTCGACTGGGGATATGGGACTAGTTTCCCAATTTATGTGTGTGTGTGTGATATTTCTGGTCTAACAGTTCCTAATTGAGATGCTCTATTTCTAACTCTATTCTAATGACATGCATTTGTATTCTAATAAGCAGAAATATCTACGTCTACACTAACCTAGGGTGTAATCTTTCTGTTATGTGATCTACAATGATTTCAAATAATAATCAGAAATGAATATCATTAATTGTTATGAGAAAAGAATTCAATATAGATAAACCACTTCACATAAAAAGTTAGACGAAACAGTTGTGAATAACATATCGCATAATAAGCTACTCATACATTAAGCATAAATAAATAGCTACCACCGTACAAAAGTGCCAAATGATAACTCAGGCATTCATACATTAATATATAAACAACTGAACTTGAATATCACTTTAACACAAAAGCAGAAATAGTTAAGAGATAGAAGTACCATTTATAGCTAGTTCTACTCATGAGCTTCAAGAGATAATGATTTATCTCTTCTTAATCCAACATCCACTAAGAGTACAGAAGTGTAACATCAGTAGTAGATATTAAATGCAGATATCAATAAATCATGTTCCATTCATTCATCAACATCTCCTCGGAGGGTGCAAAAGTGCATGTTCTGAGGACAAGTTTTTGACAAATTTCAGGACCCTTCTCCAAATGCATGAGAAGGGTTTAAATACTACTAACTAAATCTAAAAATAACTTGTAACAAAAATATAGGATACGGTTTAAATGACCGTCCTTCCTCTAGGCAAAAATAAAGCAAAAATTAATTCTAATATTGAATCTAAAAACTAACATCTAACTATTTCTGTATCTTCTCCTTAAAATCGCAAGCATTCAACATTTGCTTGAGAAGAGTCAGTTGGCCGACTTCAGCCTTTAACTTTCCAGCAAAAATGGAATCAACAAGAGTTGGTGCCATCTTTTCGGCAGAATTGATGATGCACTTGAGATTCATGCACTGACTGTGTGGTTTTACTAAATATGCCCAGTAAGAACCCCAATTCAACTTAGTTACTCTTTTGATTGATTCTGCCTTTTCTTGAGCCTTCTGTCTCCAGCCTGTTTGCAATTGTTGTTCTTATATACATATTATTTTGAAGGTATTTTTGACAATTACCACTGATTTTAGGATTCAAGTTTTATTTTTCACCTTTGGTGTTCTTTCCTACAAAATTTTGAGCTTACAGGAGACTGAGCAATTAGAGGCTTTCCTTTTCGAGAAGTTTTGCCCAACGATGCGCGACTAGGCACTAATCGTGCATCAGAAACTGCCTCCGTTTCTTGATCCGGGCTTCCTTGGTGCGATTTTCGCCTCTTGTGTGGTTTCTTTTAGCAGATATAAATCTCAAATTTTGTGAAAATAATGATTTTGTAAGTTATTGACCCTAAGCTTTAAATTGTCTATTTCTGATTTCAGCGCCGTCCAGTATCCATTTAATCATGTCTGTGTAGGGGAGAATTTTGGGCCTCACCGCTATCTGGTGCAAGAATGAACAGGCTAAATCTGCAACTAATGCCTCAGAAGACCTTTGTGAACCTGCAGTAGCCGTAAACTCTATTACCCTGGGATTTTCTTCCTCAAGTAGATTATACATGCCTTCCTGAGTAGTAATACCAGTGTCTCTGTTACAAGCGGTGTCTGTATACAAGGGTGCCATTTCTTTATCTTCAGACATCGGAGCCTTACCTTTCTTCCCCATAGTATCATGTATATTGCTTTGTATGATCTTTTGTTCTTCGTTCCTGCAGTTTACAAGTGAGGTGAGAGTAATGATAAGGAATAGTGACGGGAAAGCTTTAAATGCCGAAGACATGCAAAAATATACCACCTTACATGAACTGGCTCTTTCATAAGCACAAAACCATATTTTATTAACAACTGGAAACTAACTCATTAATTAGCATTAAAGCGCACAACCAAGTTTCGGTTTATGGAAAAAGCTTTCTTGAATAATGAGCCCGAAAGATTCGCAATGGAGTGATTTTGCGATTTGCTTCACAATATCACAGATCGTTGTATAGCATAATCGCAGATATCATTGTGCTACTCTATCGCAAGATTGCTTGATCGTAATATCGCAATATCGCAATATTGCATGATAGTTTTATGTTAATGTATTTTTTGCGAAATACAATTTTGCGATATGTGCCATCGCATATTGGCGTTTTTGAGGTTTTTTAGCATAAGTGGTTTTTTGAAGCATGCGATAAGATATATGTTTTTTAATATGTAGTCTCGCATCGCGGTTTCACAATATGAGAATTTGGCTTGTAAGGAGGTATCCTATTATCCTTTTTGCGATGCGATATTTCTTAAGGAGTGATTTTATCTTACCTCATCATGAAACTTAAACTTTTTTAGATTTTTTTAAGGGTATTTTCCTAAGTTCATGATGGTAAGTTTTATTGAAAGGAAGTACAAGCACTAGTTTATTTTTTTTAATTTTTCACTAAGGGTCCCCACTTATTTAGTATTAGTAATAACACTAAATAAGAAGGGGGGTTGTTGCTGGCCACATCATTTGGCGATTCACTTGGAAGAACCAGTTATCTCTGCTTTTCTTTTGAATTTTCTAAACTTCAAAAATAGAAAATTTTCCAGAAAATTAAACTTTATTATAGAAAGATAAAGTACATTATGCTTTTACCTATCAATCATATTTTGTTTCTTCTATTTTCAACTTTGATTATTTACTCCCTCAAGTTTTTCTTTGTATCTACATCAGTCATTACTTGGTTCATAGAGATAAAAACAAATAATTCTCTGTAAATCAGTTTTAAATATGCTCATTTGTCGTAGGTAGAGCTTCTACTGCCAGCGGGCGTTTATAGCCTTGACAGGGTTACATGTTACCCAACAATGATCCTGTATCCTACTTAGAGAAATATACAATTTTCAAAGAAAAATCCATATCCACACTTATTGCTTTCATTTTCTTTTTTACCCTTAAAAAATAATGTCTTGATTTGATAGCCAATTTATGACACAATCATTCACTTGACTTATAACTTTGCTGAACAAGCTGGTTCGTGATGAGACCCCTTGTCTTTTGATTGCAACAATCTTAAGTCATTACCCTGTTCTGGTATGCAGTATTAGCAAAGTCAACAAGCTATAATGTCTATGATCATGATAAGTCGGCTCGTGATGAGACCTCTTATTTTTTAAGTTAAAGTGTATCCTTGGATTGTTCTCTGAACGTTGTAGTTTCCTAGGTGGGGAGGAAGTCATTGTTTTCTTAAGATAGCTCTAGACGACAATGGTAGAATTTTTGGAAAGAGATTTTCTACAGAGAATCTTTGTTTTGTTATTGATACCTTTCATTGGATTGATATAAAACAATTTCCCACTAAAGGTCATTTTTTCATCAAAATTTACAAAGTTGAAACTAGTATCATTTCAAGGTCTAAAGTCTTTAACTGTATCTTTCAATAATAAAGATCAATTTTCTAAAAGGTTTCTATTTATACAAGCGAAAAAACAAAATCTGAAAGAGAATTTATTTCTTTTCGTGAATCCCTAATGTAACCTTTACAACTAGTTTTATTGTGGAAATAAAAACTAATCTACAAAATAGGAGAATGATCTCCTATGGAAAATATTTCTTGAGAATTTGTCCGTTAACAGGCAAAGAATCTCTTTTACCTGCTAAATCCTGTAACATAAACGTGGAAAAACCTATGACTTCTATGATTTGGAAAGGGCCAAGCCACATTCGTTGAAATTTTGTATGTTTCCCTTTTTCCTCATGAGCCTTGTCCCATTTTAAAACTAGATCTCCCATCTGAAATTCTTTTCTGGACATCATGTTTGAGTCAAAAGAGGCTTTTACTAGTGCTTGATGATGAGCGTGAGTTCTTTTGGCCGATTCTCGTTGTTCCTCTAATTTAATTATTTCCAGATGCCTTAGTTGTAAGGAGGAAGTTGGTGCTTCATCAATATATTGAACTAAAGACAAAGATGGAATTGCTAAATGAGTCGGAAGAACCACTTCTTTCCCATAAATTAAATTGAAGGGAGAAGTGTCGATGGAGGCTTTCTTCGTTATTCGATCTGCCCATAAAGCATATATTAAAGACTTGTGCCAATTTTTATGATTTTGGTCAATGGTTAGCTTAATAATTATGATTAAGTTTTTATTTGTAGATTTAGCTAATCCATTTCCCTGTGGGTAGTAATTCGCAGAGTATTTAAGTTTGAAACCCCTTTTGAGTGCAAATTCAGCCATTGCATTACCAGAAAAATATGATGCATTATCAAACATTAAAGCCGAAGGCAACCCAAACCTGGTGATTATGAATTGATCTATGAACTCTATGATATGTTCAGCATTAGCTATCTTGAGTGGGACTGCTTCTACCCATTTGGCAAAGTAATCTGTTGTTGCAATGATATATCTATGCTGTTTAGAAGAGTGAGGAACGATCTCACCTATTATGTCCAATCCTCATTGATCAAAAGGCTGCTTAATGTTGAATGGTTGTAGTGGCAAGGATGGTTTCTTTTGTCTCCCAGCAGCGGTTTGATAGACTTGACATTTCCTCACGTAGTTATGTGAGTCTTTGAATAATGTGGGCCAGTAATAGCCTGCGCGTAAGATCTTATGTGCAGTAGTGTCTCCAGCATAGTGTCCGCCTGCTGGCCCATCATGGAGTTCCTGCAAGACTTTTTCAGCTTCAGATTTCTCAAGACATCTAAGGAGAACAAAATCATAATTTATTCTAAAAAGAACATCATTTAGGAGCTAATATTGTTTGACTTTCAACCTTAGAGCTCTTTTCTTGGTATAAGCGAGGTTTGAAGGAGCATAACCATTCTTTAGATAATAAACGATATCAGCGTATAATGACTCAACATCGTTTAGGCTTACCTCGTACATTTGTATCTCTACAGATGGAATTTCGGACATTAGTGATGCTCTGGCTAGTATTTTGCAAAAGCCTTGACCTTTTACAACACTTTCTAGTTTTATTTCTACGTCATATTCCTATAAGGCAGTAACCCAATTGGCTCTTTTCTCACCCACATCTTTTTGTATTAAAAGATTTCTTACCGCTAAAAACGGTACTATGATTTTGGTATGGGTTTTGAGTAGATAGGGTTTGAAATATTTAATTGCTTTGAAAACAGTGTAAGCTTGTTTCTCCACATCTAAATAATTTAACTCAGCCCCTTGTAAATTTGAGCTGAAAAAAGCAATTGGGGCTTCTGCCTTTTCTTGATTTTCTTGAGTGAGTATTGCAGCATATGATCTGTCAGAGGCAAATGTATATAAAATAAAAGGATTTGAAAAATTAGGAGTTGCTAACAATGGAGCATTAACAATTGCTTGTTTGATCAGATTGAATGCCTCATATTCGTCTTAGCCCCATTTGAAATTTGAGTTCTTTTTAATCATTTCCTGGAAAGGAGAGACGATTCTTGAAAAATATGGAACAAATCTATTTAAAAAGTTAATCTGGCCAAGGAAAGACTACAGGCTTTTTTGTTGTGAGGTAGGGATATTTAAGAAATCTCCTTGATTCTGTCAGGATCAATGTGAATTCCAGATTTTGACACTATGAATCCGAGAATTTTTCCTTCACTTAATGCGAAAAAAGATTTTTTCGGGTTAAGTGAGATTCCATAACTTAGACAACGTTGGAATATTAGCTTTAAATCCCTAAGATGGTCGCTTCGTTTCTTGGAATATACATTTATATCATCCAAATAGATTACCACTTATTAACTAAACCTTTTAATGTGATGTCCATGGCTCTCTGGAATGTGGCACCAGCATTGATCAGACCAAAGGGCATCTTTTGATATGCGTAGGTGCCCCATTTGGTTCTGAATGTGGTTTTTAATTGATCATTGGGATGTACCAACACTTGATTGTATCCTGAGAATCCATTCAAGAAGGACATTAACTCTGATCCCGCGACTGCCTACAATATTTGTTCCATGGGAGGCAAAGGAAAATTATCCTTTTGGCAGTTAATATTTCGAAAGTCAATGTAGATTCTGATATCTCCATTCTTCTTTCTAATGGGAACCATATTGGAAACCCATTTGGAATGTCGAACGGGAAAAATTATTTTGGCTTTCAATAAATTACTGAGTTCAGATTTGATCTGGTTTTCTAGATTGGGATGGATTTTTCTCAACTTTTGTTGGACAGGTTTTTCATTTTCTATCATAGGTCATATGTTTTGAGTTCATCGTAATTCCAAGCAAAGACACTTTTGTGCTGTCTCAACAGATGAATATATGCTAATTTTTCTTCAGGAGCTAGGCCAAGGCCTAGGTTGATATTTTGTGGTTTAGCATCAATTCCTAGATTTACTAACTCGTAGTTCAAAGTTGAACTTTGAAGTTTCGAATTGGTAGATCTTTTAAACCTATCTTTTAAATCATAAAGGTCTTCTAACTTAACTACCGACTTGGGTATAGCATTATTGGTGCCATCTTGTTGCAATTGTCAGTCATGTTGGTCTTCGTCAATTATTTGATTGGTGTAGGATCCTTCAGATGCAAGGAAACTCACGATATCGGGATCATCATTGAAAATCATCCAATTAGTTATGTTATTAGGAATAAAGGATCTAAAAATTAATTTAATTGAAAATCTATCAGAGCTAAAATCTTCCGAAGGAATGAGATTGGAAGCTATGTTAGCTAAGAGGTCTGCACTAGCATTCTGGAGTCTAGGAATCGATGAAATGTTAAATGCTATAAAGTGTTCAGTCAGGTCTTGAACTAAAGATTGGTAATGTTTTAAATGACCTGATAAACAATGTATAGTATTACGTACCTGTCTAATTACTATTTCAGAATCTCCGAAAACTGGAAGGTACTTGACGTCTAATCTGATCACTTTGTATAACCCTAGGACTAGAGCCTCATATTCTGCGGTATTGTTAGTGCAGTCAAATTCAAGTCTACAAGTTAGCATAGTTTTATTTCCTTTTATGGACTAACTAGTACGCATCCTACTCCTGCTCCTTCGTTAGATTTAGAACCGTCAAAAAATAATTTCCAAAATAAATTTTTATTTATAGGACTATCTATAAAATTAATACATTTAGAACTATCCGTTTGAGAAAAAATTTCGACTTGAGATAAAACTGAATGTTCTAAGTAGGGTGAAGTGTGAGCATTAAAATTTCCTAGGAAAGAATCTACTAAGTAGTTGCCAATGATATTATTGTTGTATGCTATCGGTTCATTCTCTCCTTCCAGTTCCATTACTATATATTTTTGATGTCTTTCTCGTTCAACTTTTATTTGATTTGGCTTGCCATGAGCCACATGTATGACTAGTCAGTTGCAAAGTATCCATGAAGTTTTTTTGACCAATCTTTGCTAAGAATTAAGCCATAAAATTCCAGAATATCAGCAACTAAAATGTCGATAACTTGACATACCTTTGGGTTGGATGACAGTGTTATGGTAACCTAATTTAATTCACCAATCACTTCGACTTGTGATCGATCTAGCTGAACTATGCACACAACAGATTTTTGTGGCTGAACGTTCAACTTTGTACATATTGACTTTGGTAAAATATTTGATGAAGCTCCCGAATCCACTAAGCAATTATGCACATTTTTATTGAAAATTTCATAAGTAAGACGAAATGGGGGAGTATGAGATCTCGGTCTTCCTCCAATTAAATCGATATTGTTTGGATCAATCTTATTAATTACATTAGTTGGAGGTCTTCCCATGTCATGGGAGGCTTGAGAAATTACAGTGACGGGCAAAGGTGCAACTGGTACAACATGTAATTCTTTCAAAAGTATCTTTTGCTGGTGTTTTAACTTGCTCAATTCGTAAAAAGTGATGTTTGCCCTAGTCTTTTTCATGTCTTCTATAATGTTATACTCCATTTCATCTGAAACGATCAGTAATTTAGATGGAGTTGATGAATCTGTTTGCAGTCTAGCTTAGTAAACTAAGATTCTGATTTTCAATGAGCCAAAGTTTGTCCTCTCAAACTTCCACTTCTATTTTTTGAGTGAGGAGACTGAGATCACCAAAATGCACACATGCTTGGGGTTTTAACTTTCAAAGCCTAGGTTTGGTTTTAGGATGGTGTTGGGTGCGGGATCCCCCAAGGGCAGGTTTGGGGCTTAAAGCCCATATTTTGGTCCAATTTTTGTAATCCAAATGTAAAGACTCTGCATTTTGTGGTCGCGGAGCATGTAGATGTTAAAGAGATATAAGGTTGTCCACCCTTATTTTGATAATGTAATGTCGATTGTAAAAGATCCACCCATGGTCCATGAACCATGGGATTGTATAAATAGAGGTAAGCTCTAAGTAGTTAAGGCATCAGAAAATGAATGAAGAAAATGATGTAATGATGTATGAGAGATATCTCTTAGTAGAATTCTAAGTTTGGGTCGTAGCGTAGGTAGAGGCTATGCTGCTGAGTGCACAGAGGCCTAGAAATCCACGACTGAGTGCGCGGACCCCTGTAGCTGAGTGTGCAGGGAAAGTCGAGTCTGTAAGCATCTGGAATTATCAATAAAGAGAGGTATTTTATAATTTCTATGTCTTTATTTCCTGTTTATGCATCTGTTATATTGGGTATGAATTTCACTTCTAATACTTATATGATACATGAATGTGAATAACTATATTGGTTAAGTGAACACAAGTAAGAACATCTGTTTACACAAATCTATTAATAAGATAAGTAAGATATTTAGTGAAGTTTGGGAAATATCATAGTTCGCTGCCCTAGCATCGCGAAAGCATATCAGCCCCTGGTTAGGGCTACGCGGAAGCCAATGGTAACAGTTCGTGGAAGTACTGAAGGGTAGAACAGAGGGATAAGAAACCTGCACGAAGGTAGGAATTGTTGGAATAAAATGACATCACATCCATATCAAGGGTGCGGAAACTTGGTTCCAACATCCCCCCATACTGCTTCAGGTGAGACTTCAGTCCGCGTTGTGCGGGCTGATGCCGAAAGGGCCAGTAGTGTAGGGATTTGTTTGGCTAATTGACTCTAAACCTGGGTCAGGCCCCCACAAGCCAACAAATGGTTCTGTTGATGGGACCAGAATCTGCATGAGAGGTGTGATGTCGTATCACTAGAATCCAAGTAAGAAAGAAATCGAAGGCTGGTTGGACAGAAGGATTCACGAGTTCACAGCGCAGGAGAACAAAAACTTGTGACTGTCAAAAGAACAGTGGTTGGACCAATATTTGTATATGGAGATCCATGAAATATTTTTTGTCTCTTTCCCTACTGAGCTATATGAGTGGATCGTGAAGCTAGCAGATAACCAAGGAAGGTGGAAACTTGACGGTCCTATTGTGTGGACCCTGAGCTAGTGGGAAGACTGGAAACATCGAAGGATAAGATCACGTGCACCATCGATCATTGACTCGATCGCATTATAAGAGGATTTTTTACTGACTTCACGGTCAACACCGCAGTCATCTATAGGGAGGCAGAGTGAGTCTTTTTCAAAGGACCATGAGTTAAGTACATAAAATCTTTGAATACTTGGATTAAAATGTTGTTGTGTGAAAACCGGGTTATGCAGTTACCTTGATGTCTGGGACTACGCGAAGTGGAAAAAGTTACAGAAACAAAGGAAATAAGGGTCTGAAGTATAGCCCCTTGATTTCACCACCATGAAGGGATGAATAGGGGATAGTGAAGGTCTCTCCGCTAATTGCTATTCAATTGATAAGACAAGGATTTCTGCGAATACCACCTCTACCCACACCACCTCCATCTTTGTTGTCATCACCTCCAATTTCACTCGTACCACCTCCACCACCACCGCGATTTAGTATGGCAAACACAGTGAAGTTGCATTTGTTCAAAGGCTTGGGATATGAGGACTTGAACCAATTATGGTTCATTGTGAGGGCTATATGGGAAGCTCAAGGTGTCACATATGATAACATAAAGAAGGCAACATTGGTTAGTGCTCTGCAAGATCGCGCACTAACCTGGTATATTAAGTACTCCAGAAATAACCTAAATGCTTGAGTAGCAGACATCCAAATAGCATTGAATAGGGAATTAAGCAAGCCTAAATTTGAAGCGCAGTCGATTGTTGGATTCAAAGAGATCACGATGCTACTAGAAGAAATGCCTTAGGAACTAGATCAGAGGCCAAAATGTACGACCCGCGAAGCCAACATGAATTTGATAGATGGACAACATCATGAGTGGTTTATGGCTTTGCTACTACCATATTTAAGGAGTGCTCTATTGCAACAGAAGATTAAAACTCAAGCAAAGGCCTTGGAGATTGCTATGAGACTACAAGAGACTCTGATGCAAGATCCTAATGTAGGAGTTCAGCAGATCCATGCGCAGCTAAAAAATCTGTGCCTTGAGATGCAAATCTTAAAGCAGGATAGGGCGGTTCGACCAGAGGTACGCAAAGAAGTATGGTGTGTGAAATGCAAGAGCCAGGGTCATGACAAAGACCATTGCCCGGTCTTTACAAATTACCTTGCAGGAAGAGGATCGATGCCTTTAAGGCTAGAAGCTCAAGCAGGACCTAGCGTGGCACCTAATTTGTAGTGTGCTATCTATCAAATAGCCGAAAAACATGCTGTGGATAACTACCACCTATTACAAAAGTATATGCAAACTCCGCAACAGTTGTTCTGCAACTTTTATAGATCGACGGGACATGATGGGCGTACCAGCAGGAGCTATGAATTGATGACGAATAAAACTCTTTCCTTGATCCAATGCTAGAGTGCTCCAATAATTCTATAAGTGGCCAAGAGTGAGAGAGAGAGTGAGAGAGAGAGAGAGAGAGCTCCAAAACTGAATTTACAAAAAGCTACAAACTTATCCTCATAAGCCTTTTTATTAATGAGGCCTCTATTTTCTTCATTTTCCATTATTTTCCTTCATTTTCCTCCTCACATGCAACCTGTGACCTTTCACTTTCCTTTTCTCCTAATTTCCATTATTTTCATAAATAAAATGCCAATTAATTCCTTATGCCTTTCCAAAGCCTTTTCCATTTCCTTTGCCATTGCCTTTTCTAATTTTCTTAGCCATAATAAACCAAATGAACACTCACACTAGGATGTTTTGCCCAACATTCAACTTGGAATACATGTTCCATGACCTTGGTTATTATTGTTTCTTTATTAACTTTATTACATGGAATTTTGACCGGGGCTGTTACATAAAATGACTAGATTATCGACCACATCCCTTAGAATTGTCTTCATGCTCCAACAAAACATTACTATCAGAGATTCAGAGATCCACAAAATTGAAAGCCTAGTATTATGGAAACATTTTCCTATTGTTCTAAATAGGTGATGGCTATAATCATGATAGAATATTCCTAATAACAATATAAACCTTTACGTAACATCAAATAATTTCAACATAAGGGAAAAAGATCCAGGCTCACCCATCTCCTTGTGCCACATGATGCTTTGTTTCTATCCCATCGTTCCTGCTATCCCTACATCTTTGCCATGCCTAGCCTTTTTCTTTCAAGGTTCATTATTGGCCCATACCTATCTGACGTTAAACAAGGAATAATAACTAATCTCTTCTTCTAAAGTTACGAGGCCACTATTGTTGAGTCTTTCCTCTAGAGTTTCTACCCTAATGTCTAGAGCGACCAGGTCCTTCAAGATGTCAACCTGAAACTACTTGAGTTTCCCCTATATCAATTCGAGCTTGGTGTTTATAAGTAGTTTGAAATTTTTCTGCTCTTGGTCTTCTCTTAGATTCTTCAACTCAAGGGCACAGAACCTTTTGAATAATTCTAGTAACCTCACCAACAACCTATTACATCTGGCTTGCTCATCCTTCTGTTTCTGATCACCCGTGTTATCCATTAAAATAATGAGGTGCTCCACACTCTAGGCTTTATAGGTTAACAACCTCCTCTGACCACTTCTATAAAAAAATCACAATAGCACAATGTATAAGCGAAGAACCATACAATTCCATTTATAAGAAAACTTCCATCTAGATCACCTCCTTATATCATTGAAGAGCGGGGCTATCAAATCCATACCTAAATCTCATCACACTCTTGGAAGTGTCATTCACATGCTATGGATATTGAGAAGAGTTAACATTATCCCGCAATGGATTGAATGCTCAACCAAGGTCGTGGTTCCCATCACTTGAGTGAATGGATTACCTCAAAGTAATAATATCATGTGCTACATGTTATTGCAATTTTTCACTAGGATACAACAAATGTTTACTAGATTTGGACATAAGTTTTGATTTGTGACATTGTGTGGCCAAAGAATTAATATATTCCACTAAGTCTTGATTATATAAATCATATGACAGAATGTATGCCATGTGCATGACATAAGGAATGCTCAGGTGACCTTCTCCATAGATATTTGTTCAAACATTCAATTGTGTATTCCATTAACTCGACAGTTAGTGCTTTGGTATTTAAATTTAATAATCATTGAATAGGTAAATATGGGTCAACCCATGATCGATTTCTAACTTCCCTTTTTTTAGCGTGATTGGCCAATGAATCTATCCTTGTGTTTAGGTTTCGTAACACATGGAAATTTTTGATTTGATCAAATTATTTTGTTTTCAAAATCCTCTACAAAATAGGGGAGAGTTTGTGCTTGTCATTCCTTTGGCTTTCAATAACTTTCTGATCACTATAATTGAGTCCCCAAATACTGTTGATTTGGAGATTTTATTTTCATTGTGATTTCCAGGCCCTGCCATAATGTTAGATATTTTGCTTGGTTATAGGTTGTTATGCCAAATTTCCATGCACATTGAATCATTGTTTGTTCTTTGGGGCATAAAATGACCCCTCTCACTCTTGCCACCCCTTTAAGTAGTTTAATTTGTTAAAATAGAGTGATTCAAATGTATTTTAGGGTGTTAAATCCATTTATGTATTGAAAAGTGCATTTTGAACAAGAAGTAGTCACAATCTCACTAAATATTGTATTGTGAGATTTCATCCAAAAAGGTCATTTCAACTATAAGTTAAGTGCCTTAAAAAAATATACTTTGTGACTTTGTTCATTAGTAACCCATTTTTTGGACATCCAAAAACCTCTTCCTATAATATTTTTAGCATGATTCGTATCTTTCTTACTTTATTTAATTTTTTAAATATTAAAGTTATTATTATTATTTTCTACATAATCGATTTTACTAATTTTAATTATTCCCTTTTTCTATTACTAATTGTAGTTCTAATTATTCACAATTGATGTTATTAAAATTATTACCTTCTAATTTCCTATGACTAAACATTGTTAAATATTATTATTTTATATTTATTTTTATTATTAAAAATTTTTATTATTTATTTTTCACATAATTAACTTACACTATTTCTAATTATTCTGCTTTCGTTCCACACTACTAATCATTTAACCGCTTAAAGACAATGCATTTTATTTTATCCCTTTGGAACCATGGTGTCCATAATAACATTTCAACCAATTAATCCACTTCCAACAACAAAAATGGTGCTATTATTTACTCTCGTAAAATTAGGATTACTAGCAATTTCCCCAAAAGGTGTAAAGAGAGGCTAATAAGATTGTTAAATTGAAAAACTTGTGTTTTTGTTTTCATAATCAAGCAAGAAATAATTCGCCTTATGTACATCTAGGAAAGAACATAATGCAATTTGGTCAAGTCCATCACAAATGGAAATAGTTTGTTTTTAGTGAAATTGAGGCATAAATATTATGTCACCCTTCATATACCACCCAACACTATCAATTTTCAGCCATGTGCTTAGGAAATTCAATCAAAATCATAACAAAGACAAAAGGGGGGCAATATTAATTTAGAAATCCCAACAACGCAGTAGCCTTCAATTGGAAATCCTCACCCATCAACCTTCAAATCTACTATGAGCACATTGTATGGTTTGTTGTGGAACTCTCTCAGTTTATTCTTTAGAAACAACCAAAACAAAAAACATACCGGTGTAGGGTGGTTTCTTTTGAAACCCAATGAATATGAGCTAATAGAGCTATGTATAAGAAATTACAATTTATGATAAACTGTAGTTGTTAACATTCTGAATAGTTATTGTTTTTTAAAATCAGAACGATTGTGTCTTAAGGAAGCAAACCAAGTATTTAAATTGCACGCAATTTCTTCATTGCTTGACCAAGAAAATCTGACCATTCTCTAGTTGCACATGAAGCTTCATGTTCTAGGCCTTTTCTCAGTAATTCACACAATGTTGCCAAGGCTATTTCTCTTCTTTCTTCATTCTCTATTGTTCGTGGATGGCTTAGTTTTTCTAGAAAACACATCTGTGCAAGCTCATCCAAAGATGATTCGATCTATATCATAACTGGAGCATACAAAGAAAATATGCATTAATCTCATTAAGTAAAATTTATTTACAATAGGGTATATGTAGGATGGGGTTGATTGTAGGAGAGGAGTGGTTATAGTAAAACAAATGTATAATAAAAAAAACTTAAGCAACAATGGTGAAGTTTATCTAGATAATGGTGATGTTGTAAAATAAGAAAGACGGAAACATAAATGGAAGAAGTTGAGGCAATGAGATCTAAGTTGAGGGTTCCAGAACACTTAAGTTTGAGGTGTACATACTCCACATCTTTTTGTCACCTTTAAATTTGAGCTTGTAACATTTTTAAACATTAAACTTAATTATATTATACTTAATATATTAATTAATTTATACTTAATATCTTAATTAATTAATTTATTGAATCAATAACATATATTTTTTCCCCAAAAATTCTATCAAATAGTTTATTGTTTTACCATTTTTTATCTTTTCAGGACATTATGAATTTTAATAATTGGGCATTAAATAGTGGAAATAAATTTATTTATAAAATGTGAAATTTCAGTATATAAATTTATTTATAAAAGTTGAAATTTCAGTATGCATAACATATTAAAATATCAGGGATGTGAATTGTGACTACATGCATCTCGCCAACCAAATTATATTTACCATTGCAGTTTTGTTTTGATGTCATGACAAAGCGAGCTTGCATAAGCATGCATTGATATGAATTCTTATGAAATATAGCCTCATCGTTCAACCTGATTACATCGATTCCACACAAAATGATAGAGAATAGTTAGATGCAAATTTCAGTCTAATTTAATTTTTGGAAGTGCCCTTATGGACATGTGGGATTTTAGAGAGTGCTCATGATGTGTTTGACAATATGCATCACAAAGATTTGGTCATCTAAACAATGAGGATAAAAAACTATGTTATGATTGTTATGGCATGGAGGCTCTCAAACTCTTCAAACAAATTCTATATTCTAGTGTTGTTGTCTTCAGGGCTTAGACCCGGGTTTAGAGTTAGTTGCTCTAACCAACAAAACCATTTATCTCTGGCCCTTTTGGCAATGATGTACTCGTGCAGACCGCAGTCTCACCTGAGGCGATATTAGGGGATGCTCGAACCAGGTTTCCGCATGCAGAAGGATTATGGAGTGTGGATCTTGACTTCGACTAACTCACCTATAGATATCTGCGCCACACAATCTTACTTAATATTATACCAAATCTGATCTTTTCATACAAAAGACTACTTCACAGATCTAAACCTCTATCTATTGTGCATAAATCAATGGACCTTAACTATAATTAATTGTAACATCATTCATATCTTAATTCTAATATTATCTTTTACTGTGCAGCACAAAAGTAAACAATAATTGCATAAAGTAAAGTACAAAATGTAAGTACACAGGTCTTCCTTCAAAATCTTCTTTATTATCTTCATATCTTCACAATTACAATCCTTCTTACCTGCGCACACATCTTCAAGGGCCTGTGCACACAACTACAAAATTACCAAGGTCTCTGTGCACACAGCTACAGAAGCCTTCCTTTTCACTCTAACACAAAAAGATATGACAATTACAAACTTAAAAACATCAAAACATATCCATCCTTTTGAATTACCAAGACAACCCTTTATATATCTTTTTCTCTTACAATACCATGGTCTACAAACCATGGGCGGAGCTCAAAACATACAAATTGATCCCATCCTTTTACAAAATAAGGGGATCTGACCCACCCTTAAGCCCCTACAACTCCTAAAACATTACACGAAGCATGCTCACTCCTCAAAATGAGGGCTGTTTACAAAACTTTGACCTAGGGTGACCCTACCCAACAGGCCCCCAACACAAAGATGTGATTTGTCCTAAGTCACTTACATGGTATGTCTGAATCTTCGCTTTGAGACCACTGTATACATCCTTTAAAGATTGAAGTGTCTCTGCACACTGCATGGCATCCTGTCGTACTTCCTCTACCAACTTCTTTGTCATCGGCCCTGTTGTTTCCAGAACAATGGTTCTTTACATTTGCGTTATGATCTTCAACTTTCTCTCGATTATCCATAACAGATGAATGGCTTCATCATCCCATGGTTGTGTCTGTGTTGAAATGATCTGCCCCTTTCACTATAGCTCATCAATCTGTCCCTGCAAAACCTTTCCCTCCTAGAGATGGGAAAACTATTGTGTAGGTCCTAGGGTCTGCTCCATCACTTTTATTTCATCAAATTGTTACTGCTTGTTGCGGATCTCTGCCTCTATCTTCAATACATTTGTGTCCTCCTGCAGCAAGGCCCATATCACCATAGTGTCTTTGAATATTTGGCTACATTCCTTGATTGTAGTTTCTATATTCTCCATAGTAGCCTTGATATCCACTTTGCACTACCTGTGAACCTATGGTGGAGTTTCCGATTGCAACATTATCTACAACTTTGTGATGTACAAGTCCAACTCGAATTTTACTTTTTCAACTTCCGCCTTTGATTATTTACTACTACCACATTCTTCTGAAGCTTCTCTTCGGGTGCTACCTTTGTTTGGATTTGGAGCTCTAGTAGCCCACTACAAGCTTTGGTGATGGCCTCTTCTAGCTGTTGCCTGTGCTCAACTACCTCATCACAACCCTTGATGGCCCGATTCTTGTCCTTGAACATCTATCGATTGTCATTTTTAACTTCTTTAATTACCAGCAGAGCACATTGCTCCTATGCCTTTATTTCATTAGTGACTCCCTGATGTAACTCGTGAAAGGTATGAATGGGGAGCGCCACAAGATTGATACTCATATTTTTCTAGTGCTACCTGTTAGTGCTAGTCTTCACACCCTGTCACCAGGGATCAACATGAGCTCTTACTAGGTTTGGTTTGGTTAGATGTTTTGCACATGATATTCAGCACAAAACATGTCACAAATGTGTCCATCAAAAGAAGCTTGGAAAAATATTTCCAACGGTATATCACAGTCCTGTAACTGGTTTCTGGATCATAAGATATGATCAAAATGAATGATTGATTCTTGGTTATGCATGTTTTGAGGTCAATTGCTGCACACAGGGGCAAGTTTACTAGAAAATCAGTTTGGAAAGGAATTTTTCAAAAGTGAAAGATGCTTTTGTCTATCACATACCAAATAACAAAAACCTCCTTCAGTTTATGCACAGGTGCTACTATGTGGGAGATATGAAGTGATATTTGGAACCTACATTAAAACAAAGCAAAATTTTCATATTTTTTACTGTTTTAGTCATTTTAGGGCGGTGCCATTTTACAACAGATGGAAAGTAATTTTGAAAAACCCAAGGAAAATTTTGTTAACGACAAGCCATAAAACAAAAACCTCTTTCATTTTATTCACAGGTGTCATGAATTGGGATATGTGACGAGATCTTTACAGCTCATTTTCACAGATTTAAATTTTTAATGATTTTCTGTTTTAGAGATGATTTTGTGGCACCGATTACGAGAAAATCAAAAAAGAATTTCCAAAATTTGAGAGAGGTTTTTCTCTAAAATGACCTCATCTACAAAAACCTCTTTTAGTTTTGTAACAGGGGCTATGGTTTAGGAGATACGAGTTCATATTCAACAGCTATTTTCAGAAATTCGGTCCAAGTTTAATGTAACTAATTCTATTTTGAAAAAAATGGTTGAGCTCAATTCCTTTAGTACAAGGATGATAAAATGTATATATTTTATGAATTTCATAGTGTAGAGGTTGGATTTTGGTAGCAGAGAGGCTGTCTTGGCTTTGTGTAATTTTTTTCTTGAATATCATTTTAATAAAGCAGCCTGTTGCCCTCTGGATCTGGGATTCATCACGGTGTTGATGTTTAGTATGTTTTTCTTGTAATTCATTTACAAATTATGTTTTTTTTCTGCCTTGTTACAGCATTATATAAGTAATATGTTAGGAATTCATCCGTAATGATGCTTCTTTCGTGATGATTTTGTTGTTAGTTGTAATGGTTGTCTTATGCAGAATTCATCCTTGGCTAGATGCTCTGTTGAGCAACCTCGTGATTCTATTTCATCTAAAGTTGTTGTTGCGGATTCATCCTTTGTCTGATGCCTGCAGGGCAGTGGGATTTTTCTCCTCTTTCCTTATCACATTTACAATCTTCACTTGGCTGAACATGCAACTTAATTTTCCCCAGGTTTTCCGACAGAAACTGTCATTGATGCCATAATCCAAATCATCCTTTCTCTTACTGTTTCGATCCAAAAAAAAAAATCAAACCAAAAACTTTGAGCAAATATGCCTAGCCTAAAATTAGTATTCATTTCAGTCATCTCAAGCCCTATTTTTCAATATCCAAATTGAGATTGATAAGGAGAGAGCGCTCTCCCGACCTGGTAGGGCTAGCTACCAAGTTAAGTGTGGTTTGATGTTACCCTAGACCTGCCTTTCTTCAGCCTGAGGTAGATTTAGGCACTAACATAGTGGCGACCATACTGGGGAAGAGGTGACAGATCTTCTCCGAGAAATATCATTCAAGTTGCAGATCTGATTGCTAATGGTGGACAGTAGTCAGACACATATGAAGGCTGAAATCATCTACCTAATGACTCCAAAGTTCAAGATCCTGAGCTTCGACTTCACTACCAAAGAATCTAGTTTTCATAATGTTGATGGTAATCACTAATGATAGGATATGTGGCAAATCCGTTATCTAGTGAAATTTTATTGATTTTAAGGGATGAGATAGCAAAATTTCAGATTGATCAGAGTTTTTTAACATCATTGTTTCTTAGCTTGAAATCCAACCGACTCATACCTGAGAATAAATATTGTTTTCTTGACTTAGTGGTTGAAACATTGGAAAATGAAATTGAATTATTGGATGTTAAAATTCAATCATATGAATTCCGAGATCCCAAAAAGTTCTTGGAAACTCTCCCACCTTCAAAACAAGAAACAATAGAGCTGCCCATGGATGTTTGCATTGACAGTTTGTAGTTGAAGGTCTGTGTTAAGGAGTTACGATAGCAAACAACATCTAGTTTCTTTGATCCTATTGTCACATATATAGAGTATTTTTTCAGTTTGAATGATAAGTCAGATTGTCTTTCACACAACCAAATTCAGTTTGTGCATGGATGGTTGTTAGCATTTACATTTGTGTCCTGGTTCAAACACTATAAAAAAACATCATCATTGTCACAGTTACTTGATTGGTTGATATGGCATTACAACATCACTTCATCTATTGGTTTTGCAGCAAAGTAGGGTAGATTTGTAAATAAATAAGCTGCCAAAGGTAACATTTCAGTTTCTAATATTTGTTATGTATAGGTTGTAGTATGTGTATGTTTGGATTGGTATGAGTTGCTTTGAGTTTGTAGTTGTTTGATCATATTGCCCAATGGATGAGGTACTTGGTCTATGGTGTTCTTGACAGCTCCAAGGAGCTGCCACCCCCAATAAGGCCGATGTTAGTGCCAGTCTTTGCAGCCTATCACCAGGGATCAACATGAGCTCTTACTAGGTTTGGTTTGGTTAGATGTTTTGCACATGATTTTTAGCACAAAACATGTCACAAATGTGTCCATCAGAAGAAGCTTAGAAAAATATTTCCAACAGTATATCACACTCTTGTAAATGGTTTCTAGATCATAAGATATGATCAAAATGAATGTTTGATTCTTGGTTATGCATGTTTTGAGGTCATTTGCTGCACACAGGGACAAGTTTACTACAAAATCAGTTTGGAAAGGAAGTTTTCAAAAATGAAAGAGGTTTTTTTCCATCACATACCAAATAAAAAAAACCTCCTTCAGTTTATGCACAGGTGCTACTATGTGGGAGATATACAGTGATATTTGGAGCCTACATTAAAACAAAGCAAAATTTTCATATTTTTTACTATTTTAGTAATTTTAGTGTGGTGCCATTTTACAACAAATGGAAAGTAATTTTGAAACACCCAAGGAGGTTTTTGCTAGCCCCAAGCCATATAACAAAAATTTCTATCAGTTTATTCACAAGTGTCATGAATTGGGATATGTGACTAGATCTTTACAGTTTAATGATTTTCTATTTTAGAGATGATTTTGTGGCAAATATTACGAGCAACTGGAAACGAATTTCCAAATTTGAGAGAGGTTTTTCTCCAACATGACCTTATCTACAAAAACCTCTTTCATTTTTGTAATAGGTGCTATGCTTTAGGAGATACGAGTTCATCTTCAATAGCTATTTTCAGAAATTCAGTCCAAGTTTAATGTAATTGATTCTAATTTGAAGAAAATGGTTGAGCTCAATTCCCTTCGTAAAAGGATGAGAAAATGTATATATTTAATGAATTTCATAGTGTAGAAGTTGGATTTTGGTAGCATAGAGGATGTCTTGGCTTTGTGTAAAATTTTTCCTGAATATCATTTTAATAAAGCAGTCTTTTGCCCTCTAGATCTCGGATTCATCACGGTGTTGATGTTTAGTATGTTTTTCCTGTAATTCATTTACACATTATGTTTTTTCTGCCTTGTTACAACATTATCGTAATATGTTAGGAATTCATCCGTAATGATGCTCCTTTCATGATGATTTTGTTGTTAGTTGTAATGGTTGTCTTATGCATAATTCATCCTTGGCTAGATGCTCTGTTGAGCAACCTCGTGATTCTCTTTCATCTAAAGTTGTTGTTGCAGATTCATCCTTTGTCTAATGCCTACAGGGCAGTGGGCTTTTTCTCCTCTTTCCTTCTCACATTTACAATCTTCACTTTGCTGAACATGGCACTTAATTTTCCCCAGGTTTGCCGATAAAAACTGACATTGATGCCATAATCCAAATCATCCTTTCTCTTGTTGTTTTGACCCAAAACGAAAATCAAACCAAAATCTCTGAGCAATTATACCTAGACTAAAATTAGTATTCATTTTAGTCATATCAAGCCCTATTTTCCAATATCCAAATTGAGATTGATGAGGAGATAGTCCTCTCCTGACCTGGTAGGGCTAGCTACCAGGTTAAGCGTGGTTTGATGTTACCCTAGACCTGCCTTTCTTCAGCCTGAGGTAGATTTAGGCACTAACACTACCCACGCTCCCAATCTTCGGCAGTCTCAAAATGTAGATTGTCGCCAGGTAGTTGAACAACCTAGAGCTCATATGTGATTACTGTCTGTGTGCTTCTTGCAGTTGTGCTTGATGGTGCCGCGCTCATTTGAACCTACAGCCCTGTGAGCCCATGTTGGACCTCTGTCAAAACTAATTTATATTGGTCTTCAATGTTCACCCATATGTCCTCCATCATAGCTTGGACTGTGTCTCCAATCTCGTCGATGTCCCCCACAGTTACGACCATCGGTTCTACACCAGTAGATTTGTCCAACTTGTGCTTCTTCTGTGTGGCTCCAACACTTGGTTTCCACCTTTTGACTATGAAAGGGAAATATACCTCCTTAATGTCAACAAAAGCATCTTCATCTCCCTGATCTCCACCTTCAGTGGCCTATTCCTCCTGCTTGGTTTCGTGCTCTGTCCCCGGCACAGTGTCCAACTCTAGCTCAATTGTGACTTTCTTAGTCACCTTATTTTTTCCCTTCTTGGTTGGCTACTTCTCTATCCGCGCACTTGAAATATATTTTACTGTTCGAATGGTGCCTACTTATGCTATCTCTTGTCCTTTTGTGGGTGGATTTAGTCAATCACTTGGCCAATTTCTCACCACTTGCGTCATGCCATCATCAGTGACCAACTATGGCAGCTTATACCATACCTCCTCTAGGTCCGTGTTGGCGCAGGCTTGTACATGGTGAAAGTTTGCCTTGAAGTTTTCAATCTCTTTGTATTGTTCAAATACAATTGGTGACAATCTCAGCCTCTCACTGATCATGGTGCATAAATCCATTTCAAGCAAGACCCAGAATAGTTTTTCTTTGTAACATAGGTCGAATCCTTGGAATCCCACATCAAGGCATACCTCGTAGCTATGCATATGTTAGGGTCCACAATGGGGAACTATGACTCCTCTGGCATTCTCCATGTTTTCAACTCTATGAAGAGAAATAACCACGTGTAGTGGAATTACGTTCCCTCTTCTTGTGCCTCCCAACAGTCATCCAAAAAATCTTGGAAAAAATATCCTGCCCAGTTAAACTGGACGCACTTGCTACACTGCACAACCAATGATGCACCGGTGTGCAGGTACCTTATCCACCCAACAGTTCCTCATTATCTTCTTGGCCAAGATGTACACAGAAAAGCACACAATGTTAGGGTCCCACCCTAACCCCCTTATTTATGTAGTAGGATTGAGTCATAATTATATTTAAGTAAGTAGTCAATAAAGCCCATATTAATAATTGTAAGTGGTTAACCTACAATTAATGACGGGACCACAGTTAGTTGCAAATGGGCCATGGTATTAGATAGATGGTATTAATAAAACCCATGGTATTGATCCATGGTATTGCATGTATGAGTCATATATAAAGGATAGAGACTCCCTGCGAAGAGCATCGTGTCTTATTTT
>APFE030982541.1:133873-145672 GCA_000404065.3 Pinus taeda
CATGCCACCACCAAAGTGACTCCCTATGAAGCAGTTTATGGTCAACTCCCTCCTTCCCCTACTTCTTATATCAAGGGGTGCTCAAAGGTACAAACAGTGGATCAACTCCTACAAAACCGCACAACCATGCTCGCCCATCTTAGAGAGAATCTTCAACAAGATCAAAACCGCATGAAGCAACAGGTAGATCAGCATCGCTCAAAGTGAAAATTTCAAGAAGGGGATTAGGTATTTTTGAGGCTACAACCATATAATCAAACTTCACTCAAAGACAAGGGTTGTCATAAACTATCTCCAAAATTCTACGGACCATATCAAGTACTTCAGCGCATTGGAGAAGTGGCCTACAAGATGACGCTACCACCCGCTACAAAAATCCATCCAGTTTTCCATGTCTCATGCCTCAAGAAAGTGATTGGGAACAATTGCATAATTCAAACCAATCTACCTACATTGGATGAAGAAGGGTCAATCTGGCTCCAACCTGAACAGGTTCTAGACACACGAGAATGGCACCTGCGTGGCCGCATGTGTTATTGGGAAATATAGTGTCTATGCAGAGCTGCTAGTCCCACCAAGACTGGTAGTTATCTTAGAAACAAACAAACTAAAACTACTTTCGTTTTCCTATATGAGAAATATATAAGAGGGGAACAAAGGAGACCAACCTCTGTCTTGCACTTGGTTCCTTGCTTGATTCCTCTCCCTTCTGATAGATCTCTGCCACTTCCTTCCTCGTCTTCCCAGCTTCAAAGAGCACCCGTGAAATCAAAGTAGCATAACACTATCCAATAACAGAGATTTACTATCATAAACAATATAGGACTAGATATATATTGACCACACAAATGCATATATCATCAATCACACAAGAATGTGGAGGAAAACTTGAATAGCTTTATTAATATCAAGAATAGCAAAGAAGATTACAACCAATTGTTCTGACCCAGTGTCATCCTCTCAACAGGAAAGCCCTTCTTCACCTCATGAAAAGCTTAGATCACCCAACACTATGATGTTACACCAAGAAACCAGCAGCACTTCTTACAAGATACAAAATTCCAGCCTCTGGATCTCTGGGATGAGGGATCCATATATAGATGATTGCAGGGAGGTGAGTCAGCTTCTGAGATTTTATTAGTGTCCTCTCTCTGATAGTTCTTGATTCCACTTGGAGATTGATGATCTCTTACTCATCCCTGGGCAAATGCAGAGAGGCAAGTGTCATAGGAGAAGTTTCTGGAAGATTCCATGATCATCCACTTCAAAAATTGACTTTGCCATTTGTCCACTGTTGTCCATCGCACCCCATAGAAGGGCTTTTCAGTATGCATCACACCTCCTGTGTGAATTTAGGTGGGATGCAGCGCACTTTGACCATGGAGCAGGTGAGATGGTCTAGCTTTGACCAGTTCTGAGTAGTTTTTCATGGAGAACTTCTGGGAGATGATGTAATCAGCTGACCTTGTTCTTTTAGGGGATGGAACAACACTTTTAGGGACTTAGGAGTCCTTGGTTTATGGACATGTTTTATTGGGGTTGCAGAGCCCAAAAATGTTTATAACAGTTGCCCCCTAAAGCATGAGGCTGTTAATCTTTTGATGTCGGGTGAAATGCTTTATCATGAGGATCCGAAGTTTTTTCGAGTTGGAATGTGACCTGTAATAAGATACAATACAATACATTATCTTCATAATATTTTCATGATCTAGCTAAGGCGGGCATTGCCATGCTCAACTTTATAAATTCATTTTCATGTACATAAGATAGATAATCGTCTGAGTGCAGACTGATGATTCTGGTAGAGCCATCATCCCTTAGATTGGATGATTATCTGTGCAACAATGATGTACATTTGATGTCTTTATTTTCCTGAATATATATCGCAGCCCGGATGGATGAAACTAGATACGGGGTATTCAATCTCGTTCGATCTTCACTCAAAGTACAAGTCGATCTATGTGAGAGATGTTCTGGAGTCGAACATGGAAAGACACCACCTGATTACCAGCCAATGATGTAAGTTGTTAACAGGCGCGAGAGGAATCACCGATAATGATGATGACCCTAAAGGTACGACAGTACAATTCACGTGGTGTGAAAAAGGGACTTGGTGTCGAACACCACACAAAATCTTTCGGTCGAAGGCCATTGATATAAACCAGTCGTCGGAAGTGAGAAATTTGCCATTGAGGCATGCAAGCTTCAAAGTACTGAAAGGGTTGTTCCTAGATCGACTTCCTGGATAATGAGCTGATGTCAATAGGAAGTGATCCGTCATAGGAGGGCCTTAATAAATCCCACATCTACGACACGGAATGGAGCAAATGATTTTAATGGAGGTAAAAATGATCTGATGATATAAGGTTCAGGGTGGCGGTCATGAAATGGAGCATAAATGTACTGCAGTGGATGAGACACAGGTGAATTCTCTGAGCGAATTCTCTTGAACATATCGGTGACACTGACATGATGGATTAATAGCATTAACCCCAAATGTGGATGGTGTGATGGACCAATGGTGATATGACCTGTGAACGGAACAACCCAACCTGACTCAGATGTAGAGTGAAAGTGTCATGTTCAAGAGCGACTTGCTACCAATAAAGTTTCTTCAAGTTTTCTTCCCAATTTTTCCCCAGTCATTGTTGACCAATACCTCTTTATTTTTGTCAAGCTTGAGGAGGATAACATATGATTTTTCTATAATTTTCCCTTCGGGCAAACCCATCGCTATGTTTTAACGAGCCTAGCGATAGTGAAACTCGTTCTTGTCTGTATGGACAAGTTTTTCACTATTCGGCTTTAACAAGTTTAACGACAAAGATAACTCGGTCCTTTTCAATTTTAGAGAGTCTGAAAGGGACGTAAAGAAAATTCCAATAATCCTTTTTCATCTTATAATCCCTTAAGTCTGAAAAAGTATAAAATAATACAAAAGGGATGAATTTTTGGTAATTTTAACGAGCCGAACAAAACAAGTGCTCGATCTTTTTGTGTAATAATCCCTCAGGTCCAAATAGATTAAAATCTAAAGGAGGGATAGCACTTCCGGTCACTTTAACGAGCTGGAGAGGCCAATTACTCAGCAATCTTTTCATATTTTACGAGACAGATGAAAAGAGCTTAAAGGAGACTCGTTTTTCGAGGAACGAGTGATAAATTCAGGTAGCAACTAATTCCAGGTAAGGTTTGGAATTTTCCAATCACGGTAGTGTCACAAGGATGGCTAACAAAATCACTCGTCACAGTTGTTCCTCAAAAAGGGTAAACAATCAAATGGAGGTGAATGATCGGCCAAAACAAAGTGGAGGTGATGATGAGAACACGACCAAGGCTCAAAGTTTGATGATAATGCATTCACGATGGTTATTTACCGGATATTGGTTCATTTTTTAATGAATGAGCTTAAACTCTGGGGGAAACATTTGCTCATTGCTTATGTTTAATTTTTAACAAGCTTGAACTCCACATAAAAACTGCTTGATCCAGTCGTATAATAAGGATGTCTCATCTAAGATGCCATTTTTTATGGAGCTTGCACCTTTCAAAGCTTTGCCCCGATGCCTCTCGCATGCAAGCTAGGAACGACCAACTACGCCCCTCTACTTAACTACCAAGATCACTACCAAGGTTAGGTAGGAAAATTTTCCTTTACTTTGTCGGTGCCATGGTGGCCCCTGCGAAGATGAATGGTTGATTTGACCACTCACCTGACCTAGGCAGTTGAAGTTAGTGGAATCATAGAGTTAACATTAGTTGGTCATTTCTCGCTTGCTCACAAGAGGTTTGCATGCCCCTAGGTATAGCGAAGTAGAGTTCCTAGGTTACCCCTCAATTTGCAAACAAAACATTTGTTTTATCGGGAAAGGCCCACCTTTTCGAGGTTACCCTTCAATTTGCAAACAAAACATTTGTTCTATCGGGAAAGGCCTACCTTCTAACAGAGGTATATTATTTCGGTTTAACCCCATTTTCCTAAATGGACGGGTGTATCAACCAGTCATATATCCTCCGCGAAAAACTACTCTATGCCCAAGGTTTTCCTGCCGAAACAGACCAGGGTGCATGCCCCCTGGGTTTCAGTCATGTCCTCCCAAATCACTCGTGCTCATTAGGTGGACGGACTGGGGATTTATGAGACATTCCTTGGATGAAAAGACCATTCAAGGATGGTATTTGACTATTTTCTATGTGTGAGCCAGGGAATGAAAGCTGGTCTACGAGCTTGACCACTCTTCCTTCATGTAGAAAACACATTACTCTAAAGAGCGAGGAGACAATGGCTCCCATGCAATAAATATAGTCGCATCCAAGGAGTAGATTATAATCTAGGGGTCCTTGGACTACCATTATGTTCATGTGAACGATTTTCCTTCTCAATGTTATCGGCACATTGGGAAGGATCCCTAACAGTCGATTGGTTCCTTTGTCAAAGCCCGTTAGATTTCTCATCTCAGGAAAAATCGATGGCGAACCAAGCGCTTTCCAAGTAGTTGAGGAGAGGATACTCACAGAATCCCCTTCATCTATGATGGTACCAGCGATGACCATTCTGTATATTTGTGCAATGATTCAAAATTGTGCACTAGCTGGTAAATGGGGTCTGCCTAGTAGATTCCAATTGAAGGAAACAACTAGGTTGCTTGGAGGTGGGACCGAATAGACGGCCAGATATGACTCTGACGAACTTCCTTCCTGCGGTAAAGGAACGCGTAGACTACCCCCATGTTCATCAGAGTCTGTGTTTACGAAGAAAATTTGAACGGTGTCGTTCTTGTTCTCTCTGGTGACTGTATCATCTGAAGATGGACCTTCTTAAGGCAAGACCGGGTCAACTGCCACCTCGACCTTTTGACTTTCGTTTGGTGTGAATTCAAATGGTTTATCTTCAATGATAGATGCTTCGATTGACCACAACGGCATGTCAGTCGGATTTTCAACTAGTGATGGACTTGGCAAGAGTTTCTTATATCCAGGAGGAAGCCGTAACGGTGAAATCGGACGGTCATCTAGAACACTTTTAGCCTCGTCTAGGAAGGGACAACGGTGGACGACGTGATCACCTTCACACAGTTTAAAAGGGAATTTACTTTCCTTTTCTGTCCCGACACTTCGCTTTCACTAGTTGATGGTGTACTTTCAACATGATCATCAGAGGTTGTTGACACTGGATTGTGCAAACGAGGAGACCAGTCCCTTAAGATCCGAGGGATGCAGGGACAATCTCGATGATAGTGATCTCCTTTGGAAATGACACATGGATATTTAGGCTTTGACAGTGCAGTGAGTGGATTTTCACTAGATGATGCCTGGTTTCCCCTTTTCGCCTTTGGCTCCTTCTTCTTCTTCTCTTTCTTCTCCTTCCCCTTCTTCTCCTTCTTAGTTACTTGATTTTTGGCTTTACCAGCTTCATCAAGTGAAGAGGAAGGAGGAGAGGGAGAACCGGACGAAGTAGAAGGTTGGGGGGTAGCTTTGGTATCATCTAGTTGCTTACTTGATTGCTCAGGAATCACAGTGTTCTGAATGACAGAGGTCGAGAAGAGCCATATGGGTAGGCCGATTGTCAATCCTGGAAGCGACAATGTGGCCATATGGGGTGCACCAACATCTCCCCAAGAGGAGAAAGGACTAGGATTTCCTCCAAGGGGAAATCCTTGGTTGGTGGACTCCATTTTTCTCAACCTAATACCAACGTAGGAAAGGTGATGTTCATTCTGATTAAAATAAATTTTAGACGCTTTGACACAACTAGTTTTTTCAATTTTTAAGAGTCGAGAAAAAACAAAAGATGACTCTAGTCGCCTTCGATTTTTAATGAGCTTGAAGTGACAAGTGCTCAGATGGACTTTTTCCTTTAAGGAGTCTGAAAAGGAATGAAAGAGACTACTTTGGAAGTCTAGACAGAGGGATTACTAAAACAATCGCAAAACTACAGAATACTTTTTACGGTACGACAGTCAATCTTCCCGAATGCTGTGTTCAGTGCATTGCGATCGATAGGGAAGCAGACACAGCTTCTTATGGATAAAGGATATAGCCTATTGTGGTATCCCAATATATACTCGACGGTATGTGGGAGCACAAGTTCGTACTGGCACTTGTCGTCTCAAAGTGGAGGAATCACCCAACCAACAATGAAAATAATAGTTACTAGGCTTTACGACGCCAGAATACGTCTCTAGCCTAGACTTCTAAATGTTGTGTTAGGTTCCAAAGCGTTTTTAGATTCATTAAATTTATTTTACAGATGATCTTGTTTAATAAATTTTCCTTTCAGGTTCACCACGTGATGTAGATATACAATTCCTAAAATGCAATCTAAGATGATAAAAAATCATTTAATCTTCTTTTGCAATGAAAATCCTAGCTACTAAAGAAAGCGAGATGATATTCTTTCAACATAGAGTAGAGAGCACACACTATATGAACTGTCCTAAATCAAACCAACAAATAGTCTAAATGAAAATGCACATGCATGTATTTGTTTTCAGCCTTCTTAATGTGTGAATGATAAAAAGAAAGCTAAGTGCAAATATGAATTATTTTTCAGAGTGACATTACTAACAAGCTTCCTTTCAAGACAAAATGAAGACAATGACGACACTTTGCGATTTGGAATGGGAAACTTGCTTTCGACACTTGAAAAACTACTAATTCAAATCAAATACAAGAGTAACAGTGTAATCAACTATCAAGAACAATCAGATTCTCTTCTATGATTGAAAATGACACTTGCGACACTTCCAATCAAGAAACGACAGTTCAATCACGCTACTTCTTTGTAAAAGAGAACTGAAAATGGATCAGAATACGTAAAAACATTTATAGTTATTTGCACGATGGAGGTGGAATAATGGCAACGAAGGGGGTTTCCACATAGGTATACCGACTACAGACAGCAAAACTCCTGAATAGAGCTGAAAAGAGTGAAGAAAAACCAAATTCTGGAGGCAAAATTAGCCTTCTTTGACATCGCACCTGTTACACAGGGATTCCAGTATGCATCCCACCTACAGCACACGAGAAATGTGATGCATACTGATATCCTTGAAGAGAGGGTGCGATGGTACGATGCAAGACTTTTGATCCAGTTCTTGATCATAGTTTGCAGCACAGTTCAGGTATTTAGGCCGAGCAAGTGATAATCAGTATATAAATCACAGGGGTAGATCTAAGGAGGTTACTAGAGCCACCACAAGGGCAATTAGGATGTTTACAAATCAATTGTTCAGTTTATAAACAAAACCTGGAGATAGACTGAAGCAACATTGATCTACTTTTCACTTGCATAGCAAATGCAGTTCGAAGGCTAGCTGGCTTGACTTCAGGCTCCGTTTGTAAGTTTATAAAACAAACAAGTATAGAAAAGAAAACAAGCTATTCGCTCCCCAGCGAAGTCGCCATTTTGTTATCGGGAAATCTAGTGTCTATGCAGAGCTGCTAGTCCCACTAAGACTAGTAGCTATCTTAGAAACAAACAAACTAAAACTACTTTCGTTTTCCTTTATGAGAAGTAGATAAGAGGGGAACAAAGGAGACCAACCTTTGTCTTGCGCTTGGTCCTTGCTTGATTCCTCTCCCTTATGATAGATCTCTACCACTCGCTTCCTCGTCTTCCCAGCTTCAAAGAGCACCTGTGGAATCAAAGAAACATAACACTATCCAAGAATAGAGATCTACTATCATAAACAATATAGGACCAGATATATATTGACCACACAAATGCATATATCATCAATCATACAAGAATGTGGAGGAAAACTTGAATAGCTTTAGTAATATCAAGAATAGCAAAGAGGATTACAACCAATTGTTCTGACCCAGCGTCATCTTCTCAGCAAGAAAGCGCTTCTTCACCTCATGAAAAGCTTAGATCACCCAACACTATGATGTTACACCAAGAAACCAACAGTACTTCCTTACAAGATACAAAATTCCAGCCTCTGGATCTCTGGGATGAGGGATCCATATATAGATGATTGCAGGGAGGTGAGTCAGCTTCTGAGATTTGATTAGTGTCCTCTCTCTGATAGTTCTTGGTTCCACTTGGAGATTGATGATCTCTTACTCATCCCTGGGCGAATCTAGAGAGGAAAGTGTCACAGGAGAAGTTTCTATAAGATTTCATGATCATCCACCTCACAAATTGACTCTGCCATTTGTCCACTCTCGCCCATTGCACCCCATATAAGGGATTTTCAGTATGCATCGCACCTCTCATGTGCATTTAGGTGGGATGCAGCGCACTTTGACCATGGAGCAGGTGAGATGGTCCAGCTTTGACCAGTTCTGAGTAGTTTTTCATGGAGAACTTCTGGGAGATGATGTAATCAGCTAACCTTGTTCTTTTAGGGGATGGAACAACACTTTTAGGGACTTAGGAGTCCTTGGTTTATGGACATGTTTGATTGGGGTTGCAGAGCCCAAAAATGTCTATAACAGCATGATCAAGGAAGTCCTCATCAAGTGGAAAGACACCTCTCTGGAAGATGCAACCTGGGAACCAACCACTATTCTTCAGCAGTTTCCGTAGCTTCATCCTTGAGGACAAGGCTATTCTTAAGGGGGAGGGCATGTTAGGGTCCCACCCTAACCCCCTTATTTATTTAGTAGGATCGATTCATAATTATAGTTAAGTAAAGAGTCAATAAAGCCCATATTAATAATTGTAAGTAGTTAACCCGCAATTAATGACGGGACCACAGTTAGTTGCAAATGGGCCATGGTATTAGATAGATGGTATTAATAAGAACCATGGTATTGATCCATGGTATTCCATGTATGATTCATATATAAAGGATAGAGACTCCCTACGAGGAGTATCGTGTCTTATTTTGTAATCGAGCTCTGCTCTATTAGAGGTTGCCCCCTCGAAGAGGCAAGTTAACATTGCTTTCTGAATAATAAAATACTTGCTCTTGTTTCTCACTATTCTATGTTCTAGGTATATTTCTTTGCATATTTGGCATTCTGGTAATCGTCTTGTAGGTTAAGAGCATAACACACAACCTAGTCATTAATGGAGCTCATGAGATATCCCCAAGATTTCCTCATCAGATCATAATCCTTCTTCATCTTCTTAGCCAGCTTCTTCTCCTAAGATTTTGCGACAAATGCATCAGTGGGGTTTTCTCCCTCGTAGGGAAGCATAGTTATTCTTCTAATCAACATATCATCAATGGGGATTTGCATCCCCATTTAAATGCATCCATTAGGTACCAACACCAACAGCTGGTGCACATAGATTGTGTTGATATTGTTGTGCCCGAAGTGCAGAATGTATAACATATTCTATAGCCCATCTTGCTGAATTCCAGCTGCCCACGTCATCGGTTCAACCCTTGTTACTCCAAATTCTTCACATAGTAAACTAATTTCAGGTACTTGCTAGGCTTGAAATAGGGATACTTGCTCCAATCATTAAGATCTAAGTCCTCCATGCACAGTTGTGTCACCTTTTCCAACAACTCTCCCTAAATCGGCACCTCATCTGGTAACAATTCTATAAATACTTTGAATTTGACAGCATCTAGGTCCCTGGTAACCTTTGAATTCAGCTTTCGTGGTGACATATAGGGTGCAAACCTGAAGATCGGCTCCACATATTCTACTTCGATGTATTCTACTTTGCTGGCCACTTCTTCCTCATCTGAATCTTGGGGCTCCATCAGCTTCTTCTGCTTGTCTAGCCTCTCCTTAGTTCTCTACTCCTCAGTGATTTTTCTAGGCGATTTCCTAACTAGAGGCTCTTATGGCCTCTTCTTCTTCTGTGCGCTTGCATCAATAGTTCTCTTCCTTGGCAACCTTGACTCAGTGACATGCGTTGGTGATGTAGCAGTCATGATGAATCCTAGCCATCATTTAATAAATTCTTGTTCAATCCACTCCCAATTCTTACTAGACATGCAACAAAATGCTCGGCTCACACTTAAGAGAAAAATCACCAGTCGAAATCTCAGTGAGAAAAGTGTTCAAATGTGGAGTGGGTTTCCATATTTATAACCGTTTTGAATTTCAAACTCCATGATCTCCTTCAGATACACCTCATAAATGCAAATTTGGCGGAAGATTTGCCAACATATTCCCATTAAATGTGTCTTCCCTGATCCTCTTAACAACAATTTCTGTGTCAAATCAATTGTAGCAACCCCAATAGTCATATTCTAGATGAACTACATCAGACCCTTCCTAGCAGCACGGTTACTCCTTCATTGTTGCAACTTCCTCCATTTGCGTCATCCTCTTGAATACCGTGCAACACTTCCTCCTCGACGAAGTCCTTCTTTAGCGAAGTAGTTTAAAGTCTTGTGCTTCCCTCCAACTACCTAAATCACTAAGAATTTTCTTCATTCATATAGTCGTTACACAGTCCCAGGGGAGGAATTGTCTTTGTCGATTTTCAACCTACTACCATTTACTCGCCCAGGAAATAATTCTCTATTCAGCTTCACGAGCTGAACTGCACCACCATCTGAGATATCCCTAACAATGTATGGTCCAAACCAATGAATTTTGAATTTTCTCGATAACCTTGCAAACTTACTATCATACAACAAAACTAAGTCTCCTTGAAATTTTTCTGCTTAATATGTCAGTCGTGCCAAGCTTTTTCCCTAGCCTTCTGCACTTGTTGGTCAAATCCTGCAATAAAGTGTTCTTCCTCGAGTGCGAGCAATTGTTCCAATCTCTCCTCCATAATGTCATTTTCCACCATGTCCATAATTACAAAGATTCTAAGACTTGGTACTATGAATTCCATAGGCATTACGACTTCATTTCCATAAACCAATCTAAATGGAGTCTGTCCCATCCAATTCTTGCAAGTAGTCCTATATGCCCATAAAATTGATGGTATGTGGACATCCCAATCATTTTTGTTGACGTTGCATACTTTAGTCATAGTGTTCTCCAAAAAAAATTTGAAAGCCTCAACCGTTTTGTTCGCCTGAGGATGATAAGGCATGCTCTTCTAATTATTTACCTGGAATTCCTCCATCAATGCTTCAATAGTGTTGTGTAGGGAGTGTGATCCTCAGCTCCTCATCAAGATCTTTGGACACCCAAATCTTGACAAGATATATTCAAAGATGAATTGTGCAGTAATGTCTTCACTACAACCCTTTACTAGTTGTGCTTCAGCCCACCTGGTCAAATAATCTATCATGGTAATAATGTATCACGCACTAGTCTTCTTTCTTGATGGATTGATTGGCCCAACAAAGTCAATCTTCCACTTATCAAAATCCTGCAAGGTGACTTGTGGATTCAATGGAAATTTTTCCCTTCTCGACAGTCTTCCGGTCCTCTGGCAAACATCACAAACACTACAATATTCTTTGGAATCCTTGTGCACCATGGTGCACCATAGTCCCACTCTTAAGATCTTCTGTGTGATGGTTTTCCTATATAGTTTCCTCCCACAACACCACCATGTGCTTCTGCCAAAATAATGTGTCTTTCGTGCTCAGGGACATATCTGAGCAATATCTCATCGAGGCCCATTTTATACATATGTCCGACAATCAGAGAAAAATCCGTAGCTCTAACTACGAGTTCTTTCTTCTGCTGAGAGTATACTCCACAGGGGCTACTCTGGTAGAAAAAAAAGTAAATGATATCAGTGAAATGATCATCAACAACCCTTATTGAAAATAACTATGCATTGGGTAGTCCTTCTTCAATGTTCGTTGGTTCTTCGTCGGTCCCAATTCTCGACAAATAATCTAGCCTAGCGTTCAATCGTCCTGGATTGACTATTACCTCAAAATCATACTCTTAGTATAGAAATAGCCACCT
>APFE030982541.1:145901-176434 GCA_000404065.3 Pinus taeda
CCCCAACATAGGCTTGTTCACCAAGGGCTTCAGGGCATAATGGTCTGTAAACATCTTGAAGTTCATGCCTAATAAGTAATATCTGAATTTCTACAACGCGTACACCATAACCAATCCATTTCATTCCGTTGTGGAATAATTTCTTTATGCCTTAGATAATTTTCGACTCACAAATGTGATGGGGTGATCAAGATCCCCTTCTCCTGGTTACATTAAGACAACACCCAAATTTATGCACGATGCATCTACATGAACGTGAAACTCATTATTCCAATCTGGAAACACCAAGATCGATGCAATGAACATTTTTTCCTTTAAGATGTCGAGGCCCTTTGGACATTCATCGTCCCAACAAAAGGTGACATCTTTCTTCAGTAATTTTTCCATCGGCGCAGTGATCTGTGTGTAGGACTTTATGAACTTCTGATAATAACCAGTATGCCCTACAACTGCACGTAACTACTTCACGTTCTTTAGTGGATCTAGATTGATAATAACAACAATTTTTGCAGGGTTCACCATCAGCCCATTCTTGCAAACAACATATCCCAGTAATATTCCTTATGGTACAAAAAAATACACCTTTTTAGGTTCAGCGAGATTTTACATTTCTTGTAGGTATCCAACATCAAGTGCAGGCTCGAAACATGCTTCTTTAAGAGTCCAAAGACTCTCCAGTCATCAACGTAAACCTCCATAAATTTATGGATGTATTCATTAAACGTTGTGATGATTACTCTAGAGAAAACGCAGGTGCATTCTTCAACCCAAATGACATGACTTTATACTAAAATGATCCCCATTCAATAGAAAAAGTAGTCTTACTCCTATCTTCCAGAGCGATCTTAATTTGATGGTACCCTGAAAAACCATCTATAAAGGAGTAGGCCTCCTAATCTCCCACATTATCCAAAAATTCATCTATGAACGGTGTTTGGAACTGGTCATGTATGCATGCGTCGTTCAACTTTCTTAAATCGACACAAATCCTTATGTCTCCCTTAGTATTTTTCTCTTGCAATACCATCAGGCTCACCCATTCGGATTCTTCCACATGTTCAATTATTCCAGCTACGACCATCTTCTCAAGCTCCTCCTTCACCTTCTCTTTGTATTTTGGATTTTTCCTATATGGTCTCTATTTTACGCATCTTGCATCTAGCTTCAAAGTGATACTCACTACACCCAGATCACCTATAATGCCTTTTAGCTCAATGAACGTCGTCGGAAACAACCCCTGTTACTCATGATATAATTTAGCGATCTTAAATATTGTATCCTCATCCCAGTAATCTCCAATGCACACTAATTTGGGCTCCTCCTCTGAGCCTATATTGACTTTCTTCGTCTTAATAGGTTGTGTTATGCTAGGTATCTCAACTTTCGGTCCCACAACCTCGCATTATCCTTCTGATTCAAGGATGTTAATGTTGCACAGATCTTCCTCGCCCTCTTCTGTTGTCATATTATGACATTCTATTGTGTGCTACAACTGCATATTCCAATCAAGTTGTACCCAAGTCGTTGCTTCATTTGGTGTCGATAAAATTCTTGCTTTGTTTTTCTGAAGGGAATCATTGATACAATGAAAACCATCTTCGAAGCTAAAGGTCAATATGAAGCTTTCCTTTAGATCGTACCAGTTGGAGGTGGCATGGCGCAACTCCGTTTCAATATTCCAATTCATTTGTACCACATCCAAAGTGTGTAAAAATATGTGTGCCCATTCTGGTTGAGGTTCTTCGCTCCATGTCATAGTCCAATGAGACAAATGTTCTCGGGGATCATCCTTACCATTATACTTCTTTGCAAGCCTTGTGTTTGTATGATCGAACCTGAACCTCATCAATCGGTGATACTCCTAATTTCCTATATGTCTTTATGTGTGCCCCACCATCGCGCAAATGTAGACCTCAAAGCTATATCCAAGGCCTGGAATCACTATTCTTCGGGTACATCCCTTTCAAACTCATCAAGAAATAAGATGACACCACATATCCCATCATAGTAAGGTAAATAACATACCTCTGTTGAGATGCAGTGAAGATATTTTTTAATTCTGTTACAACGCTGAGTAGAAACTTCATGCAACCGGTTCTCCCAGTTCTCCAATTCCTCATTAGAGTTTGAGACACATGAACTATCCTTTTCCAAACTTATCCTCCCATCTGTGGTGGGGTTGATCCAATCCTCATCCTGCACAGTTAGATTATAGATATTGTCAATATCTTCATTGCCATATTAATCGCAGATAGGTTTTGTATACTGCGCTCCTTTAGAGGGGTCCAAAGGAACAACGACCCTGGTACCATTATTCTCGAATACCATACTTCTTCTTTTCAAATTGATTATAGTGTCCATATAAAAAGCCCAATCAATTCCAAGTAAAGCTGGATATAAATTGTCGTCATCCACATTCTCAACGACTTCAAAGTCCTCCACCATGCTTACTCCTACAATGTCCACAACAATGCCATGGAATCAACCCATCAGGATGATTTTATGCTAATTGGTAAGGTGCAAGTGAATTGGTGACCATTGTAGCTTTGGTTGCCCCATTCGATCCCAGGTCTTCTTTGGTAATACATTTACATCCGATCTCAAGTCAAGAATTACTTGATCCACTTCGAATTCGCTAATCTGTGCAGTTAATCACATCTCTCGGTCAGTTCTTTTCTTATTTATGTATACTTTTTTTACCATGCATTGTTAAGGTTTCGGCTTCTCATTACCATCACAGTTGTCGATTAGTTCTTGCAATATTTCCACTGCTTTTTTTATCCCTTAACAACTTCATACATGTCTGCAGAAAGGACTTCAGAATGATTAGAACTGGGTTCTCCGTCATAGTAACCACTGCAAGATTATTCTTCCATGGTACTAGTTTCATCTGCATCTTCGATGTTGGAGCTCCTGGGTCCATGAAACTTGTCTTCGCTTCTATGAAGATTTATTTATCCCTCTTCATATTGAACTTGATACTATTTTCTCCAACCTTCTTGACCCATGTATCCACCATAAGATTTCTTCCCTCTATTTGATCTCCTCCTGTAGCTTCGCCACTTTGTGTCACTATGTTAACACTTGGATCATCTTTGCATGGTTCAACCCCCATCATTTTCAAGTTCTACGCAGGATGCTAATTCTTCTTTTCCTGCACTTTAGCAATCAAAATAGGATAATCCTCTATTACATGGTCGAACTGTCTACATTACTGACAAGAAGGGGTAGTGGGGTTTTGGAAATCCAGCGCAAAACATCCAGCTTCACCATAGTTATAACATATAATATTACCATGACCTTGTCCAATGCCTCCTCCTCGACCACATCCTTGAACTTGAAATCCTCCATGGGCTGTAGGTGAACCATGATCCTCTTACCCGTGGCCTTCACTCTGAATTTTTTAGGACAGTTTTCTCTATCATCAAATCATAGCTGCGACAAATTCTTTTGTCATGTCCTACTGACTGGTAGAAGGTACAAATAACTGCTTTGGGGACTGCACATACTTCTGTAACAAATAACAGTGGTTAGTCGGGTGTTGGAATGCATTTTTGAAAATACTACACTAGACACTTAATCTGGTACTTGGTCTAGCACTAGGTTCTAGATTCAAATGATTAGGACCTCCAACAACCAAACAATCTTGATAGACAAGACACTAATCCTTATAGTGACCTTCCATTCTACACTTTATGCACAAAAATTCTAATCACATATCAGGTCGAACTTCTTTTCCCTTCTTCAAATCTTGTATCTCCATATGTAATCTCGCTAACTGGGTCTGTATCTACTGAACATCTACGTGAGTATCCTGTATTGGTGATACTTCTATCCTCATCGCAATTTCTAATGCCTCAGCTTGTGAAGAGATCTTTTGCTTCGATAGTGGTAATATGAGATGCGGTAATAATGCAGCTATATACCACTCTTTGTGCTTCTCATTGGAGATATGAAAATTGACTTGTCCCAAAAAACATTTGAATCTATGATTTAATTCCCAGGCAGTCTCATTAACTTCTTTCTTAATCTCTTTTATCTCCATAATGCACTGCAACTGCGACTTTGGTTTCTTGAACTCTACATTCAATGATTTCTTTGTATCAGCTAGCGAAGCAGATGGGTTTATTGTATTGTACTTAATGTACCATGACAATGTTTTATCCAACAACGTAGTGACAAGCTGAGATTTATCCATATCTTCATCATTTACTTGTTGCGATTTCCATACATTTACCGTGACAAACCAAAATTTCTCGGGATCCTCTGATTGCCGACCCTTAAAGACAAGCATCTTTATTATATTAGCAATATTAAATGGGGGAATTGGAGGTGGAGGTGGAGGTGGAGTGGTCAGATCGGGAATCCCATAAATGCCTTGATTATCTGACTGTGATACACCTCTATGCGTGCTAGGGTTGCTCCTTTCTTCTTCATATTATTATTCACCCAATAACGAGCTATAAATAGCTTAATAGAATTATCACCATCTATTCTGAATCTCTTTCTGCTTCACGTAGATCTAGTCTTGCTTCCTTTAAAAATCAAACTGCGTGCATTTGCAATACGCCCTTCTCACATAACAACATCTTAATCCAGAGCTTTAAGGAATTCAAATACTCACCTCGCGGACCCTTGAAAAACTAGCACTCAACTTCACTGTAGAATACAGATGTGTCAATCGTGAATTTAGTAATAAAGCCTTCGAGAACACTATCAATCCAGTAATAAAGAACTCTTGTAATATTATTTTCAGTCTCCTTTAATTGCTTAATCATCTCTGGGGTCAACGCAGTAGGCTCGTCGCGCTTCCAGCAGGTCTTACTTTTAGCTAGTTTTGAAAGGCACTTGTGCAACTCATTAGTGAACAATGTGAAAAATATCTCATTTTAATCTGCAAAGATATACTTCTGCAACCACCTTTTTGTTGAGAGGCCCAGATTTCTATTCTCTTGTGTTGCAAATTCACACACCTTCAGATCGACTCAATCTTGAATCTCTTTTCTAGTCAGATGCCACATCACATATCCCTCAGATAGATCCCAGTCTTGGAAACAGAACCATTTGTTGGCTTGTGTGGCATGTTGTAGTGTTTTTTGGTTTTGGTAAGTTAGAATCAATTAGTCAAAAAATGAAAAATATATTTAAAAAATATTAAGCTAGGATATGGACAAAAAGAATATTGAATAAAAAATGTTAGGAAATATTTTGATAAATATGTCCATATCAAAGAAAATGTTAGAATAGATGCACTAAAAAATGAAGGAAAAAATAAAAAATGTTAGATTAGAGAGAAAAGCAGAAACAATAAACTCTGAAAGTATTGCAAACCCAAATGCCACTACTTTAGTCTAATTCAATTTTTCAAATAATAGTTGTGTGCAGTTTGTTTAGATGCCACACTAGTTTGTTTGATCCAATTATATAGTTTAATCATGATTGGATTTAATTTAAATTGATTAGCATAGGTAGAAAATAAAATTGGCTCAACAGTTTAATTTGAGCCAATTGTGGAAATAAGGTGTAGAGGTAGATTAGGCATAAAAAGAAAATGTTGAGCTGTTAGCTTATATGCAGTTTGAAAAATAAGTGAAAATGTTAGGAGTAAAAGGGTAGCTAAACATGTGAAATAAAATTAAAGCATCAAATGTTTTAACTCTAAGTTGTAACATTGGGAAAACATATATATGACAGGTTTTAATTAATCAAAAAGTTTCATAATCCAATGATATTTCATTTAATCCCCATGACCCACAACTGTCACATCTGCGCTCGAAGTCATGACCCCACCCTTCATTTATGCTCATATGTTAAATACCCCCCACATCACCTCTCATCCCGCACAATCTTCCATGATCTAATAGCCCACGGCCCTCCTCGGCCCTCAGTCACCATTCGAACTATATCGGCCGAGGAGGCCGGGGGGGGTCCAAAATGGGCAGTTTCCCATACCACCCATATAAACTCCTTTTTATGTTTTAGTGTTTTGGGACTAAAAATCCCGAAACTGCTTACCACCTCACCTTACCCCCGAATGCGGTATATTAAAGGATCATTTACCGCTGCTCAACATCATGCTCCATGTCAAACTCCATCTCATGTCTGTCGTCCAATCAACTACCACCTATCTGTTGCCCACTCAATTTGCTCCTGTGAATTTATGACTCAAACATCCATTAATTAATTTGTTGTATAATTAACGTAAATTCAAACGTTTAGTACCACCCACGCTCCACTTTTTCATTTATAAACATTGTATTATCCATGAGAATGGTTACACAGTGAATTTATGCAACCAGATTAATCATTGAAATTTTCTTGCCTACAACTCAACCATTGTCCGACATTAAATCAATCATTCATCCTGTTCATGAATCCGACATCCAGGTCCACTTATCCCTTGGTCAGTTATCTGTTTTTTACTGTGATCACTTTGTTTCAGAGCAATTTATTTCATTTACAATTTGAAATTTGTTTGAAACAATGCCTCCCAAGGGAAAATAAATCGCAGAAGTCCCAAATCCTTTGATTCACCCACAGGTCGACTTCTATCATTCGCCATTGGTCAACAAAGATTTCAAAATCATTGAGACTTCTTCTCAATTCGATTTATATGAAATCTATTGTTGGATGGAAGATCAGCTGGTTGACCAAACAGATGAAATAGGGCTCTAGGACTCTCAATTACCTCATTACATTTTCCCACGGATACACAGAGCACATGAATTTGTAAGAAAATGCCATGAATCTTATGATCCCAACAAGAGAGCAATTATTTCACCCACAGGGAAAATCCTCTGTTCAATCAATTCTAATTCCATTGAGAAAATACTGCAGGCCCCTTCTACTACACAACCCATCCTTTTTCCCATGAAAACCTGATAGAAGCTTATCAAAAACTATACTTTACTAAAAAATCCCAGACCCTTGAATTGTTTCTAACTATTGATAGTCCTCTACCAAAAAGGAATCCTCCTTATGATTCATCCATTTTTCCTGATAGAACCAAGCAAATTACCACTATTTTGTCCTATTTGCTTGGTTATAACTTTGATTAGTCTGTCAATGAAGCCATCCTTGGTTTCTTATCCATGTTTTCTACTAACTCTAAACCCATTGTTATTTATGATTTCAGTAAGTTCATTGTTGAAGCCATAAATGAGCGATTTTTCAAGTTCAATACTGAAGAAGTATTCAAGTATGCTTCAGTACTTGTTTACCCTTTTATATATTTTCAATGAGCCAAATTCCCATTTTCTTTACAAAAGTTAGATGAGGAAGGAAATCAAAAATCAATGATATTCTGGACTTCAATGGGGATGAAGGAAAAATAAGAGTTTACATATAAATAGTTCATAGAACTGTTTATTCATCCAGCTATCAGTCTTATGAGCAACACTCCAGTGCCAAGGATCAGTGAGTAGATTATTAAAGAATTAAAGTTGGTTGATTAAGCTACAATAGGGGATTGGTATTGTTACCAAAACTACATAGAGATCAGGATCTATGGTTGTGACCTTCTACCCTACAAACTGCCCAAGTACCTCCCTATCAGAAACTTTGCACTAGAATACTTAAGGCAGAGGTTAAATGCAGATGAAGTACACTTTGTGGCTGCCAAGAAGAAATCACAATTCAAGTTGAAAGCCCAAGTTGGTCCATTCATTTGTAACACCAGGCTAGCAGGAGAGGAAGCAAACAAATTACTAAAGTAGATGACTCCAATGGATATGGTCCCCCTTACAGCAATTCCCACCACAAAAGTTTCCATTACAACTACAACATCGACTATAGGTGTGGCAGAAGGAGCTGAACAACTTGCTGAATTTGTTCAGAACCTGTCCATCCAGACAGGAGAAATTAAGAAACTAAAGGATGAACTCAAGGAGTTACAACTTATGAAGTCAGTAGCTGACAGTTCACATACATCTGAATTGAACAAAGTCAAAGGTCAAATTGAAGTATTACAGAGGGAACTCAAAGAATCCTTCATAGGAAACAAATTGGATTTAACAAAGGAAATCCTATGCGAAGAAATTATAGAACGAATCAAGGATATTTGTCCCTTTATCAAGATAGTGTTTGATCAAAAAGATCTCTTAGAAAAATCCCAGGAAGCAGTAGAGACTATAACCAAGGAGCTGGAGGATATGCCAGAAATTGCCTCTAATATAATCAAATTTCTAAATTCCAAAGATGGCTATGAGCTTGAGGAATTAGGCATAAGTGATATAACTGCAACTATATTGGAGGTAAATAAGATCATCCCCAAGAAAAATATCACCCTTTAGCTACAGGAAAAGTGCAGCAATGTCAATACCATAGTTCAGAGGTTTTTTAGCATAATAGAACCCTTGACCAGCAAGGGTTTACCCTCTATGCTTGTAATTAATGATAAGTTGATGCCAATTGAGGATTATGTTTAGAATCTGATAGAGGTGGGAAAACATGCAGCTTCAATTTCAAACATTAGACGTTCAACAACACCAGCACTAATAGTAAATACACTCAGGGATACTTTCTTTATTTTGAATTAAATCAGACACATATTTTTAGTAAAACCCACTTTTACTAAATATACAAAGATGGATGAAGTTTACAGGAGGGTAACCAAGATTTCTCTCTCAGATAAGAAACATTGGGAAGAATTGACATATTTACTTGACTGAAGGGTGATCTAACAACATTCAGTTTTTGGAGGAATAGTTAGCCAACTTCAACAATTTTTAGTTTTTCAGCAACAAACATCAACAACTTGGCATCAAAATAGTGCCAGATCAACTAGCAGTTTTTATTTTTGATTTTGTAATAATCTAATTTTGTAAAAATAGTTTAGGATAATTTATCAGTTCTACTATTGTATAAATAACTCTCTTTACGAGTTATTAAGCATTGCACCCTTGAAGAAGCATTTTAAAGCATTTGATGTACTTAACTTTTCTGGATCATTAATATAAAAGCAAGGGATTCTGAATTCTGATTTACACAGTTTTGTGTTTCCTGTAAGTTTTTCCAGTATTATTTATTATGTTTTTCTTCAAATTCTTATGTCTTACAAAGATAACTAGGTAGGAATAATTGGGCTTCAATCTACTCTTATAAGCTTCTGAAGTGATAATATGTAAAGAGAATGAACTAATGAACTGTTTGTTTAATTAATTCCCTCTAAATCAATAAATCATCAGCATCTTTTGGAAGTTTAATCATATTCTATTAAACCTTCTAAACACAGTTTAAAGGTTTTCATACTTATGATTATTTAATTTTCAATCTGAAGACTGTGATAATCATATCATTTCTCTATTTCTTCTCACCACCGTACAAGATATATCACTGTGTGAATTTTAATGGAATCCCTCTGTTTTAATATTAATATTATTCAAAAGGTTAGGCATTATAGTCTTACATTTGTTTCATACATTGGTCCTCCAAATTAAAACAAAATCCCTAAAACAATTATCTTAGATGCCCTGGCATGATAGCTGACCATTATCATCTCAGAGATACAACATCAATCTGGCGCCACTTCCAGGGAGTCGTATATCATACAGTTTCCCCAGGACAACGATATTAATCCTATTCCTTTAAGGTGACTAAAGGTTTAGATAGGTCAAAATCCTTCACCTGGCGACTCCACTGTGCCAAACTGGCACCTTTTAAGCACACAAGATCCCATTCTGAGTCTGACAAACTTAATCCTCTGTCAGATCCAGAGAAACTTCTGAAAAGGACTAGTTTCAAAAGAAGACATCAACCATCTTCTTCCACTTCAACTTTACACACCGAAGATACTATACATTTTGATCCCTATAGTAACATTCCATCTGATCTAGATACGAGTCACTTATCACCTAGGGTTGCTAAACTGTTAGATAGGGGAGTTGATTTCAAGTTAGCTTTCCTTATTCATTCTCTTGAATCTCAACCAGAACCCCCACTTCCACCAGGATCTCCTAAATTTGCGTCTAACCTGGGTGTTCACTTACATGAATACACACCTACAGACTTTATTTCCCCTGCCACTTATTCATTTCATTTCACTTCTAAACAACCTGAATATTCTACTTCTAGACTACCTGAAGGGACCTTTTCTGTATATTCAAATCCACTTTTTGAAACAAAAGAGGATATTCAATCTCAGGTCCACAAGATGATAATTCAAACTCCTCTAAAACCATTCAGGAAGTCTCCACCTTATTTATCTCCTCCTAATTCACCTCCACATAGTAGTTCACCCCCTCTTTCACCATCTTCCCCTTCTTTATCACCATCTTCCTCTTCTTTTTCATCATCCTCGCAAACATCTCATATATCATCTTCTACTATGGCATTCCAACCCATTGTACAGGCAAGATATGTAGCTTTAGTTTTACCACAAGTCCTTGATGCTTTTCCAAATGGATATTTGAAACACCTTCCTAGGTACAATGGAGAAACTGGTCCTTTAGTTGAGGATCATATTCAAGCCTTTCTAGACTTTGCAGATTACATGAACATAGAGCAAGGGAATGTCTACATGAGTTTGTTTGTTTAGTGTCATGAAGGAAATGTTAGAAATTGGTTTAGGTAGTTACCTGCTAACTCCATTAGAAATTGGGAAGAACTAACAAATATATTTAAAAAGCAATGGGGAATGAAGAAAGATGTTTTTTGCTTTTTAAATGAGTTTTATGAACTTAAAAGAAATTATCGTGAACCTGTCTCTAATTTATCAAAAGGTTCAACAAACTTTACCATAAGATGCTTGCTGATTGTAAACCCCCTATATCAGCAGCCAAATCAAGATTTTCAAAATATTTTGAAGATGATTTTGTTGTTATGTTAAGAGAAATAACTTCAAGAACTCTTGAAGATATGCAAACTAATGCTATAGAGGTAGAAGAAAATAGATTTGCTTCAACCACTTTAAAGGCTAAAGAGGAAAAGACATAGAGAAAACTCAAAACAAGTCAAGAAGCCTCTACTTCTTCTTCTAAAATTAAAACCAAGGATTCTAAAATAGATGAAATAACTTCACTTCTTAAAAATATGTCCAATAGGATTTCCAAGATTGAGACTCAACCTAGGACAGTTCAACAAACAATTACTAGACCCCAAAATCAAAATCAAGGTCAATATAAAAGGAATCCACAATTACATATTCTACAGAGACCTAGTAATGATCAACAGGTTCCAACTCCTCTACTGATAGATGATCAACAACCTAATGAGAATACTATGATTATCATTGAAGACATTAATAACATGGATACTTCCTCTGGTCAAACAGTCATTATTCCTCTCTCAGAACAAGATCAGGTTCAAGAAGATCAAGAATCCCCACAGGTTTCTAAATACCATGCCTTCTCTGAATTTTTAATTGCAAAGTTAAACAAGAGATAGATATTAGGCCTAGACCTAGCCCTGGAAGACCTCCCAAGGAACCTCCAATAATTCAACTTCAAACCAAGGCTGCTGAATCTCAAACAACTATTATTCGATCATTAAATCAGTCAATTGATACTGATCAAAATGAAAATAATGTTTTCACTACATTTAATGTTGAAAAAGAGTTAGAAAGAGTTAAAATCCCAATTCCACTTTCAGAACTTTCCAAAAACCATGGGTATAAAAATCAAGTCTCCAAATGGATACAAAACACCTCGATTGATGCTAAAAGTGATATTATTAGTCTGCAAGATGAAAAACCAACAATTTTCTTTGGTCCTAGCTCAAATATGATGGATGAAATAGTGCCTCCTTTCTATGTAACTCTTAAGACAAATGATTCCATGTTATACAATTGTATGCTTGATTCTGTAGCATCACATAACCTCATGCCAAAAACTATCATGGACCATTTGAAACTTGACATAACTAGATCCTATCATCACTTGTACACCTTTGATTCCAAAAGGATGCATGCTTAGGATTAATTAAGGATTTAGTAGTCACCCTTGCCCAAATTCTAGTGAAAAGTACAGTGCTTGATATAGTTGTCATAGATATTCCTCCCAAATTTGGAATGCTCCTTTTTAGGTCTCGCTATGCCAAATTAGGAGGAACTCTTCAGATGGATATGTCTTATGCCACTATTCTAGTTTATGGGGGAGAACAACTAAGGTTATATAGAGAAGTAAGATTTGTGCACACTGTTTACAAAACAAACCAACCAAGGAACCATCCCATTTATGCAATTGATCAAGATTTTGGTTTCTTTCAACTCTCTTCAAACCAAACACATGAAAGTCATGTTAAAATTGAACATGTAATTGAAAATCCTATACCAAATCAAACTGATGTATGAAACTATTCTTTGATGGTTCTTGTACAAAAGATGGAGCAGGAGCCGGGGTAGTTTTAATTTCACCAGAAAAAAAAGAAAATACTACCCAATCATGCAAACTCGACTTCGAAGTTACAAATAATTTGGCTGAATATGAAGCTTTCCTTTTAGGATTGCAGTTAGCCAAAAGCTTAAAGGTTCAAAACTTAAGTGTTTTTACTCATTCAGAAATTATTGTCAAACAAGTGAAAAATATTTGCCAGACCAAGCATCTTAGGCTTAGGTCTTACCGAAATGAAGTTTGGGATTCAGTTGAAAATTTCTTTAATGCTTTTAATATGACTTATATTCCAAGAGATCAGAATATTCATGCAGATTCCTTAGTTGTTTCTGCAAGTTCATTTAAAATTCCTAATCATACTAATGTACTCTATCAAATACAAGTCAAATATAGACTATCTATCCCTAATAATCTCAAATATTGGCAGATATTTGAAGATGATCAACAGTTGAAATCTTTTCTACAGGTTGTAGATGAATTTTCGGTTCTACAAATTGATGAAGATAGAACATAAATAAATGAAAATACAAATGAAAATGATACTTCAAATTTCAATTCAAAAATTGTTGATCATGATATCATTCAATTATCCAACAATTTTATTCCCAAAGGTCTCATTCCTTTAGAAAAATTGTTTGATCAAAATGATGTCCTCGGAAACCCTTAGTCCATTTCTTCACAAGATGACATAGGAGAAATTATCATTGGAACAAACGATGATATTAAAAACATCAAAATTTGTGCATCCTTAGATCCAGAGATCAAAGCTCAGTACCTCAAGTTACTTGAAAAATACAAGGATGTTTTTGCATGGACTTATGTTGATTTAAAGACTTATGACACTTCATTGACACAACATAAGATTCCTTTAAAACCAGAAGCAAAACCTTATCAACAGAAACTTAGGAGGATAAATCCAACTCTTCTACCAACTATAGAAAAGGAAATTAAGAAAATGTTGGATGCCTAGATTATTCTCCCACTTAGGTATTCTAATTGGGTTGAAAATTTAGTTCCTATTAGAAAGAAGAATGGAGAAATCCTACTGTGTATGGACTTCAGAAATTTGAATAAATCATTATTGAAAGACAACTATCCTTAAACCCAAAATGGATCAGTCTTCAAATGGCTTTAGGAGCACAAAGTCTTTCTATGCTTGATAGTTTTTCAGGCTATAATCAGGTAAATGTTGATCAAGCAGACAGAGAGAAGACAACCTGTTGAAAATGGCAACAAGAAATGCTAAAAATAGAAGTGCTAAAAATAGCAGTTTGGTTACCAATGCCAGATTGGGAAATAGGGAATGAAAAATGGAAGTGCTAAAAATAGAAGTTTTATTTTTAGCATTTCAGTGTGGATTCCTATTTTAGTTAGTCCTTGGACTAGGAATAGGAAGTAAAATTCGAATTTGATATTAACAATAGTTTGGAAATTAATTAATTAATTCAGTTTGAGTTAATTAGTTAAGGAAAATCAAACTTGAAGTCTATGTGAGCACATCCAACAGTTTATCTATTAATTGATGGATTTATCCATCTGTTAAAGAGATAAGGATGAGTTGTAATATTGAGTTGTAATTAGTTGGCTCAATTAATTGATTCAAGTCCAGTTATATTTGATTTAAATAGTTTGTTTAAATTAATGTGAGTTCAGTTAATTAATTCTTGCATGCATGTAACTATTGCACTTCAGATAACTGAATATTCTCTCATAAATAACTCATGCATGTCAATTCAGAGAAAGATCTAGTTGAGATCAGAGGAGGGACAATGTACTATCAGTTGGATGGATTTTTCCTATAAAGGAAAATCATCCAAGCAGAAGGATTAAGGTTCCTTGAGGATTGTGCAGTTTTACAGGGTGTGAGATTAGTGTAAGAGATCAATGTTACACTTCGTAATAGGAGGATCACCCAGGAAAAACTTTGCAAGGAAATAGGAGGCTTGGAGGGCAGAGGAGAAGGCTTAGGAGAAGTCTTGATTACTTGTGAGCATCCAGGAGGATTGCACTGAGAGCTGGCTAGCTGTGAGAGCTAAGGCTTTGTGTAATCATGATGTATTTCCACCTTCCTCTGTGAGGATTATAATGAGAGCTGGCTAGCTGTGTGAGAGCTAAGGCTTTGTATAAATCATATGTATGATAATACAGAGAGTGGGGTTTTAGACTGAGGCTTTCCCTGGGTTATATCTTCTGTGTTATGTGTGATTGATTCCTTCTTATCAGTTATATGTGTTCTTATTCACGTTGCTCATGTTCAATTAAGCTTTCACTAAGTTTATGTTAGATGTAGATCTATTATTATGCTTTAGTACATTGCATATATCAGTTGGATCTGCAGGTGAAATTTCTACATGATATCAGTGAGCTAGCTGATTTTTAGAGAAAATTATACATGGTATCAGAGGACAGGTGATCAAGGAGAGAATAGTATACTAAGAGGAGATTTCAAAGTTTTGAGTTTTGGGCCGAGAGTTTGCAGAGAAGATCTGAAAAGTTTTGTACAAAATTTTCAGAAACAAATATCATATTTTGATTCCTTGTGGAGAAATACCCAAAATCAAAAAAAAAAAAATGGCTGAATCGTAGTTCGGACGAGGGAGATATCACTGATTTAAAATCAACTCTTTTTCTAGAAAATTTCATGACAGCGGGAAAGATGAAACAGATTGGTGTGCTAGCCAAGAACCTATATGCACTTGAGGTACAAGATGCATGCAAGGCCTTGAGGAGCAAGGCAAAGGTTAGATACTTGGTGGTTGAGAGTGAAAGTAAATTACCTCTCAACATGCAGCGCCAGAAGAAGTCTCAGATGATTGTGGAGGAGCCACGATCAGTGAAGTAGCTTCAGGAGGTTGTGGAGTAGCCACAATTAGAGAAGTTGAGAGGATATCAAGTAAAGACATCTACTCATGCAGAGACTTCTAGTAGGGGGAACTTCGAGCTAGGTGGGCTGAGGGATCACATGCAGCCATACCTCCAGGTAGGAGCTGGGGCGATGTGGAGTGATCGTCCCAAGGAGGAGGGGCAGGATAATTGAGGTACCCAACCTCTTTGATTTGACTTTGCTATGGGATCCCCAATGAGGAGTAGCAGGACTAACTAATTGGGTAGAGACAGATGCGAATGGAGTGGCAGAGAGAGCTATAGTGTAGGGAATCCCAAGACAGTGCAGAGCTAGCAGGCTGCAGCAATGCGAGAGGCACAAGCATGTTGCACAGTGCAGGGTAGAACAGAGAGGTGTGCAACAGTGCGAGATGCATGGAGATGTTTCAATAGCACAGAGGTTAGAGAGGGAGCACTTGTCAGCAGTAGGTGGAGCTTCAACATCAGAGTATGTTTCTAGCCCAACAGAGAGGTCAGTTGGGAGTTTTTTTTGTTCTGAGAGTTGCTGGAGCAACCACACTTGGTAGAAGTGTTGCATGTAGAACATTTAGGAGGTACATGATCGGGTTCGAGAGGAAGCCTTTCTTGTTGAGAGGGAGTATTGAAAATGGCAACAAGAAATGCTAAAAATAGCAGTTTGGGTACCAGTGTTGGATTGCGCAACAGGGAATGAAAAATGGAAGTGCTAAAAATAGAAGTTCTATTTTTAGCATTTCAGTGTGGATTTCTATTTTAGTCAGTCCCTGGACTAGAAATAGGAAGTAAAATTCGAATTTGATATTAACAGCAGTTTGAAAATTAATTAATTAATCCAGTTTGAGTTAATTAGTTAAGGACAATCAAACTTGAAGTCTATGCGAGCACATGCAACAGTTTATCCATTTATTGATGAATTTATCCATCAGTTAAAGAGATAAGGATGAGTTGTAATATCGAGTTGTAATTAATTGGCTCAATTAGTTGATTCAAGTCCAATGATATTTGATTTAAACAGTTTGTTTAAATTAATGTGAGTTCAGTTAGTTAATGCTTGCATGCATGTAACTACTGCACTTCAGATAACTGAATATTCTCTCATAAATAACTCATGCATGTCAGTTCAGAGAATGACCCAATTGAGATCAGAGGAGGGATAGTGTACTATTAGTTGGATGGATTTTTCCTATAAAGGAAAATCATCCAAGTAGAAGGATTAAGGTTCCTTGAGGATTTTGCAGTTTTACAGGGTGTGAGATCAATTTCAGAGATCAGTGTTACACTTGGTAACAGGAAGGATCACCCGGGAAAAAATGTGCAAGGAAATAGGAGGCTTGGAGGGCAGAGGATAAGGCTTAGGAGAAGTCTTGATTACTTGTGAGCATCTAGGAGGATTGCACTGAGAGCTGGCTAGCTGTGAGAGCTAAGGCTTTGTGTAATCCTAATGTATTTCCACCTTCATCTGTGAGGATCGTACTGAGAGCTAAGGCTTTGTATAAATCATATGTATGATAATACAGAGAGTGGGGTTTTAGGCTGAGGCTTTCCTCGGGTTATATCTTCTGTGTTATGTGTGATTGATTCCTTCTTATCAGTTATATGTGTTCTTATTGATGTTGATCATGTTCAATTAAGCTTCCGCTAAGTTTATGGTAGATGTAGATCTAGTATTATGCTTTAGTACATTGCATATATCAGTTGGATCTGTAGGTGAAATTTCTATATGATATCAGTGAGCTAGCTGATTTGTAGAGAAAATTCTACACAACCTTTACTACACCCTGGGGTACATTTATGTCCTCTAGAATGCCCTTTGGCTTATCTAATGCTGGAGCAACATTTCAGAGAGATATGGACATAGCTTTTGTGGGTCAGGTAAATAAATTTGTAGTCATTTATCTTGATGACATAACTGTTTTTTCTAATTCTAATCATAAACATCTTAAGCATTTGAGGAAGGTTTTTGACAGGTGTAGGAAATTTGGGATATCACTAAATCCAAAAAAGCCTATGTTTGCTATCAAAGAAGGAAAATTGTTGGGCCACATAATTTTGAAGGAAGGAGTGGTGATTGATCCCAAGCATGTGTCTGCCATTAAAACATTGACCTTACCTAGAAACAAGAAGGAGATTCAAGCTTTTCTAGGCAAGATTAATTTTTTAAGGAGATTCATTCCAAATTATGTTGAGGTTCTAAAATATATAATTAATATGATCTGAAAGGATCATGAAGTTAAAATGACTGTCTCTTCTAGGCATGCATTTGATCAGATCAATAAATCTCTCTCTAAAGCTCCTACCTTGGCCAACCCTGATTATACTAAACCATTCAGTATATTTTCCGTTGCCTTTGAAACAACCCTTGTTGTTGTTCTATTACAAAAGAATGAAGATTCCCATGACCAACCCAAGCCATTTTTAGTAAGGTAATGAGAGATGTCGAGCTTAAGTATGACATCATTGAGAAGCAAGCATATGCCCTTATTCAAGCCTTGAAATCATTCAGGATGTATGTCCTACATTCACCTATTACTGCTTATGTCCCTAACAGTGTTGTGAAAATTGTTTTAACCCAACATGACACTGATGGGAAGAGATGTATATGGATTACTCAAATACTGGAGTTTGATCTAACTATCAAAACTACAAAGCTAGTAAAGGGTTAAGGTTTAGCTAAGCTTTTAGCTGAATCCAACTGTAAAGTTATCGGAATAAACTTTGTTTTAGAAATACAAGGGAAGAATCCATAAGAACCTTCTCAAAGTTCAGACATGAAGAATACACAAGAACCTTCAGTCCTTGTAGAAGGGGAGAATCCACAAGAACCTTCCCTTCATCCTAAAGAAAATAATCCATAAGAACCTTTACCTTCAGATCAGATCAGCCCTTTACCCGTTGATGAAAAATTTATGTTGTCAAATTGGTATCAAGACATTGTAAATTTATTAATCCACTTTGAATGTCCAACATCTTTCTCCAAAAGCCAATGTAAAACTATCAAATTGAAAGAAGTCAAGTATTGTATCATAAATGCAAATTTGTACTAGAAAGATCCACTAAACATTTTGTTATTGTATTTAACAGAATCAGAAACTGAAGGAATCATTGATCAATTTCATACAGGATTTGATGGAGGACATTATGCTTGGAGAGCAACAACATATAATATATTAAGGGCAGGATTTTATTTCCCAACATTTTTCTTCTAAGTAGGAGCAAAGGTCAGAGGTTGTGTTCCATGTCAGATGTTTGCAGGCAAGCAAAAATTAGCATCTCTTCCATTGGTTCCATCAATAGTCTCAACACCTTTTCTCCAATGGGGATTAGATTTCGTTGGAGAGATTAATCCCACTTCAAGTAATCATCATAGATGGATACTCACTGCAACAGACTATTTCACTAAATGGATAGAAGCAATTCTAGTAAGAAATGTTACTGATGTAGTGGTAATTAAGTTCATTGAACAAAATAGCTTATCTAGGTTTGGTTGCCCAACTCAAATTGTCATTGATAATGCAACAGCTTTTTCTAGTGTTAAAATGATTGACTTTTGCGAGAAATATTAGATTCTGTTACATCATTCAACTCCATATTACCCTCAAGGTAATGGCCTTGCAGAATCATCAAATAAAATTCTGGTAAAGGTAATAAAAAAGACTCTAGTAGATCATAAAAAGAGTTGGACTCTCATTTAATTTATGCAGTATTGGCCAAACAGAATTACTCCAAAAAGATCTATTGGAAAATCTCCTTTTCAGTTAGTCTATGGGAAAGGTGCAATCTTCCCTACCAATTTGGCCTTTCCTGTTTTAAAAATCCCGCAGGATTCAACAAATGAACCTGACGATTTTTCAAGAAGAATAAATTAGATTATTGAACTAAATGAAAACAAAGATGAAGTTCAATACAAATTGAAAAAGTATCAGAATAAGATGAAGAGCCTATTTGACAGAAGAGCCAGGGAAAGAGACGTCAAGGAAGGTGATTTAGTTTTAAGGTGGGATGCCAAAAGAGAAGATAAGGGAAAACATGGAAAGTTTGAAAACCTATGGTTTGGACCTTTAGAAATTGTTGAAGGGAAGGGAAACAACAATTTTGTGCTATAAAATCTTGAGGGACTGTATTCCACTTATCCTGTAAATGGAAGGTTTCTCAAACATTACATTCAGTACTGAGAAGTTGAAGTAGAGTTCATTACTACCATTGTAAAAATCCAGTTTATTTTACTTTCAAAGTTGTCAAAATGATCTTTTACAGCAGAGTCTCCATAGCCCGAGGAGAAGGCACATGGATCTACAGGTTCTTTGCATTCTACAGGAGAAAGTAGCCCCTAGTTGGAGCCAATGTTGTAGCATTTTTTAGTTTTGGTAAGTTAGAATCAATTAGTTAAAAAATGAAAAATATATTTGAAAAAATGTTAAGCTAGGATATGGACAAAAACAATATTGAATAAAAAATGTTAGGAAATATTTTGATAAATATGTCCATATCAAAGAAAATGTTAGAATAGATGCCCTAAAAAATGAAGGCAAAAATAAAAAATGTTAGGTTAGAGAAAAAAGCAGAAACAATAAACTTTGAAAGTATTGCAAATCTAAATGCCACTACCTTAGTCTAATTCAGTTTTGCAAATAATAGTTGTGTGCAGTTTGTATAGATGCCACACTAGTTTGTTTGATCCAATTATACAGTTTAATCATGATTGGATTTAATTTAAATTGATTGTCATAGGTAGAAAATAAATTTGGCTCAACAGTTTAATCTGAGCCAATGGTGGAAATAAGGTCTACAGGTAGATCAGGCATAAAAAGAAAATGTTGAGTTATTAGCTTATATGCACTTCCAAAAATAAGTGAAAATGTTAGGAGTAAAAGGGTAGGTAGACATGTGAAAACAAATTGAAGCATAAAATGTTTTAACCCTAAGTTGTAACATTGGGAAAACATATATATGACGGGTTTTAATTAACCAAAAAGTTTCATAAGCCAATGTTATTTCATTTAATCCCCATGACCCACAACTGTCACATCCGCCCTCGAAGTCATGACCCCACCATTCATTTCCACTCATATGTTAAATACCCCCCACCTTACCTCTCATCCCGCACATTCTTCCATGATCTGATGGCACACGACCCTCCTTGGCCCTCATTCACCATTCGAACTTTATCGGCACGGGGAGAGGTCTGAAATGGGTAGTTTCCCATACTGCCCATATAAACTCCTTTTTTTGCTTTTAGTGTTTCGGGACTAAAAATCCCAAAATTGCTTACCACCTCACCTTACCCCCGAACATGGTATATTAAAGGACCGTTTACTGCTGCTCCACATCATGCTCCACGTCACACTCCATCTCACGTCTGCCATCCAATCAACTATCACCTATCCATTTCCCATTCAATTCTTCTCCCACGAACTTATGACTCAAACATCTGTTAAATAATCCGTTGGATAATTAATGTAAATTCAAACATTCAGTACCACCCCCGCTCCACTTTTTCATTTATAAACACTGTATTATCCATGAGAACGGTTACATAGTGAATTTCTACAACCAGATTAATCATTGAAGTTTTCTAGCCTACAACATAGCCACTGTCCAACATTAAAGAAATCATTTGTCCTATTCGCGAATCCGACATCCGGGTCCACTTATCCCTTGGTCAGTTATCTGTTTTTTACTATGATCACTCTCTTTCAGACCAATTTGTTTCATTTACAGTTTGAAATTTGTTTTAAAAAATGCCTCCCAAGGTAAAATGAATTGCAGAAGTCCCAAACCCTTTGATTCACCCACAGGCCAACTTCCATCATACCACATTGGTCGACAAAGATTGCAAAATCATTGAGACTTCTTCTCAATTAGATATATATGAAATCTATTGCTGGATGGAAGATTAGTTGATTGACCAAACAGATAAAATAGGGCTCTGGGACTCTCAGTTACCTCATTAAATTTTCCCATAGATACACAGAGCGCCTGAATTTGGAAGAAAATGTCATGAATATTATGATCCCATCCAGAGAGAAATTATTTCACCCATAGGAGAAATCCTCTGTTCAATCAATTCTTTCTAATGAAAAAATGTTGTAGGCCCCTTCTACTACACCAAACCATCCTTTTTCCCATGAAAACCTGATAGAATCTTATCAAAAACTAGACTTTACTAAAAGATCCTAGATCCTTGAACTGTTTCTAGCTATTGATAGTCCTCTGCCAAAAAGGAATCCCTCTTATGATTCATCCATTTTTCCTGATAAAACAGAGCAAATTACTACTATTTTGTCCTATTTGCTTGGTGATAAATCTGATCAGTCTGTCAATGAAGCCATCCTTGGCTTCTTATCCATGTTTTCTATTGATTCTAAACCCATTTTTATTTATGATTTCAGTAATTTCATTGCTAAAGCCATACATGAGAAATTTGTCAAGTTCAATACTGAAGAAGTATCCAAGTATGCTTTAGTACTTGTTTACTGTTTTATATATTTTCAGGGAGACAAATTCCCATTTTCTTTACAGAAGTTAGATGAAGAAGGAAATCAACAATCAGTTATATTCTGGACTTCAATGGGGATGAAGGAAAAAGGAAGAGTTTACATATAAACAGTTCATAGAATTGTTTATTCATCCATCTATCAGTCTTATGAGCAGCACTCTAGTACCAAGGATCGGTGAGGATATTATTAAAGAATTACATTTGGTTGATCAAGCTACAACAAGGGATTGGTATTGTTACCAAAACTACACAGAGATCAAGGTTTATGGTTGTGAGCTTCCACCCTACAAACTGCCCAAGTACCTCCCTATTAGAATCTTTGCACTAGAATACTTAAGGCAGAGGTTAAATGCAGATGAAGTACACTTTGTGCCTGCCAAGAATAAATTACAATTCAAGCTGAAGGCCCAAGTTGTTCCATTCATTTGTAACACCAGGCCAACAGGAGAGGAAGCAGACACATTACTAAAGGAGATGAATCCAGTGGATATAGTCCCCTTTATAGTAATTCCCACCACCAAAGTTTCCAATACAGCTACAACATCGACTATAGGTGTAGTAGAAGGAGTTGAACAACTTGTTGAAGTTGTTCAGAACCTGTCTATCTAGACAAGAGAAATTAAGAAACTAAAGGATGAACTCAAGGAGTTACAACTTATGAAGTTAGTAGCTGACAGTTCACATACAACTGAATTGAACAAAGTCAAAGGTCAGATTGAAGTATTGCAAAGGGAACTCAAAGAATCCTTCATAGGAAACAAATTGGGTTTAGCAAAGGAAATCTTGTGGGAAGAAATTATAGAATCAATCAAGGATATTTGGCCCTTTATCAAGATAGTGTTTGATCATAAATATCTCTTAGAAAAATCCCAGGAAGCAGTAGAGACTATAACCAAGGAGCTGGAGGATATGCCAGAAATTGCCTCTGATATAATCAAATTTCTAAATTCCAAAGATGGCTATAAGCTTGAGGAATTAGGCATAAGTGATAGAACTGCAACTATATTGGAGGTAAAGAAGATCATCGCCAAGAAAAATCTCACCCTTTAGCTACAGGAAAAGTGCAGCAATGTCAATACCATAGTTCAAAGGTTTTTCAGCAGAATAGAACCCTTGACCAGCAAGGGTTTACCCTATATGCTTATAATTAATGATAAGTTGATGCCAATTGAGTATTATGTTCAGAAAATGACAGAGGTGGGAAAACATGCAGCTTCAGTTTCAAACATCAGAGGTTCAACAACATCGACACTAATAGTAAATACACTCAGGGATACTTTCTTTATTTTGAATGAAATCAGATACATATTTTTAGTAAAGCCTACTTTTACTAAATATACAGAGATGGATGAAGTTTACAAGAGGGTAACCAATATTTCTATCCCAGATAAGAAACACTGGGAAGAATTTATAGATTTACTTGACTGAAGAGTGATCTAACAACATTCAGTGTTTGGAGGAATAGTTAGCCAGCTTCAACAGTTTTTAGTTTTTTCAGCGATAGTCATCAATAACTTGGCATCAAAATAGTGCCAGATCAACTAGCAGTTTTTATTTTTGATTTTGTAATAATCTATTTTTGTAAAAACAGTTTAGGATATTTTATCAGTTCTACTGTTGTATAAATAAATCTCTTTACGAGTTATTAAGCGTTGCACCCTTGAAGAAGCATTTTCAAGCATTTGATATACTTGACTTTTCTGGATCATTAATATAAAAGCGAAGGATTCTGAATTCTGATTTACACAGTTTTGTGTTTCTTGTAATTTTTTTCCAGTATTATGTATTATGTTTTTCTTCATATTCTTATGTCTTACAGAGATAACTAGGTAGGAATAATTGGTTTCAATCTATTCCTATAAGCTTCTGAAGTGATAATTTGTAAAGAGAATGAATTAATGAACTGCTTGTTTAATTAATTCCCTCTAAATCAATAAATCATCAGCATCTTTTGTAAGTTTAAGAACATTCTGTTAAACCTTTTGAACATAGGTTAAAGGTTTTCATACTTATGATTATTTAATTTTCAATATGAAGAATATGATAATCATATCATTTCTCTGTTTCTTCTCACCACCATACAAGCTATATCACTATGTGCATTTTAATAGTAGCCCTATGTTTTAATATTGATATTATTCAAAAGGTTTGGCATTACAGTCTTACATTTGTTTCATACATTGGTCCTCCAAATTAAAACAAAACCCCTAAAACAATTATCTTAGATGCCCTAGCATGATAGCTAACCAGTATCGTCTCAGAGATACAACAGGGCATCAATAAAACCCTTTATCACCAGTCCTTTCGGCAAAGATCTGATCGTGTAGACCGCGGTCTCACCTGAGGCGATATTGGGGGATGCTTGAATAAGGTTTCCGCATCCAGAAGGATTATGGAGTGTGGATCTTGACTTAGTTTGGCTCACCTATAGATTTATTACTGTGCCATGCATTCTTACTTAATATTATATCGAATATGATCTATTCATACAACAAGACTACTTCATAGATCTAAAACTCTATCTATTGTGCATAAATCAATGGACCTTAATTGTAATTAATTATAACAACATTCATATCTTAATTCTTATCTTATCTTTTACTGTGCAGCACAAAAGTAAACAATAATTTCATAAGGTAAAGTAAAAAATGTAAGCACATAGGTCTGCCTTAAAAATCTTCTTTATTATCTTCAGATCTTAACAATTACAATCCTTCTTACCTTGTGCACATAGCTGCAGGGCCCTGCACATACAACTGCATATTTACCAAGGTCTCCACGCACATAGCTGTAAGAGCCTTCCCTTTCGCTCTAACATAGAAAGATATGACAATTACAAACTTATAAACATCAAAACATATCCATCCTTTTGACTTACTAATACAACCCTTTATATATATTTTTCTCTTACAATACCATGGTTCACAAACCATGGCCGGAGCTCAAAACATACAAATTGATCCCACCCTTTTACAAAATAAGGGGCTTTGACCCTCCGTAAATCCCCTATGACTCCTAAAACATTGCACGAAGCGCGCTCCGCTCCTCAAAATGCGGGCTCTTTACAAAAAATTGACAAAAATTTGACCTTGGGGGACCCTACCCAATAGGTGTAAAACCTAATTATGTCACCTTAATTGGTGTTTTGTTTGCATGCTCCCATGTAGGCCTCATAGATAATGGAAAACATTACTTTAATTGTATGAGTAATCATTACCACATAACGCCTATAATGGAGCACTATAGTTGCATGGTTGACCTTCTTAGTCGAGCTTGGTACTTGGATGAGGCACATGACTTTATCAACAAAATTCCAATGAAACCTAGTGCCATTTTGTGGGGGTCTTTTCTTGGTGCTTGTAGAATTCATAACAACCTAGGAATTTAAGAATTTGCGGCACGACTGTTTGAGTTGGGATCTAAAATTTTTGCACCTTATGTATTGTTATATAACATGTAGGGTGTAACATGTATGGTGTAGTTGGTAGGTGGGATGATATTGAAAGGGTTAGGAAAATGATGAAAGACAATGGGGTAGAGAAAAATCTTGGGTGCAGTTGGATTGAGGTCCACAAAAAGGTATATGCATTCATGGTGAGAGAGATTTTCTAGGTAGAGGGTGGAAGTAGGATACATTTATGATATAATGTTATTCTGAGTGATTTGGATGGAGTAAAAAGAATAGATTATTTGCTTCCCTGCTGAGAAAATGGAAATTGCATTTTCACTATTTCAACTCGTCATTCAAAATCACTATTTCATGTTGTTAAGAAATTTCAATGACCATCATGTTATGACCAAATTCATTTCCAAAATTTCCACAACAAATTCTTACGAGGGATAGAGGCCATTAACTCATGGAAAGTAGTAGGACATGTCACATTGTGCCAAAGTTATATGGGTGAAGAATAAAAGAAACATTTTTTACTATTACAATGAGAAGCTGGTAGTTGCATTTGGGTTATAAAATCCTCTCCTAGGATGACAATTCATGTCATGAAGAATATTTGAATTCATGTGACTCCCTAGACCATATTCATTTGTAGTATTGTCACATAAGAAATTGTTATGTGGCATGCTAACTATCTCCATTTTCTAATGGATAGAGTTCCCTAGTAGGACATATTGGTAAATGATATAGTGTAGGCTTAGCCATTTGAGATACCAAGTTCATTTTCATGGTCATCTTTGTATTGGTAAAAATGGTCTCGGGACAAATTTTCACTTTTGATAGTGAAGCATACAGAGAATTATCATATGTTTCTAGACAAAACCCCAATAATTATTCCTTGAAACACACTGTAACTAAAATTATGAACCTTAAATGATAGGTATATTGATGAGGCATAATACCTCCAAAAGGTCTCTCTAATCATTGGAAGGGAGATTTATCCCTTGACGATTTTATTGTTGTGTAGAATACTTCCTATTGAACAAGGTACTGATCCAAGAGATCTATTTCCCAATATAGACTCGATAAAGCCTTTGGTCATATCTTACCAAACTTATTTTGGACATTTTTGGATGGTCAGGTGTTGAAATAAGTTTATGAAAATGATAAGGGCTTCTTTTGGGAAATCTGTAGCCATAATTTGTGTTGATGGGTGATTTTCCCCCAAAATAATTCTTCAATGTACTGTTTGATAGGTTTCCCATTAGCTTCTCTCTTTTGTGCTTTGTCAACGAATGCCCTTGGGTATCCTATTGAGGAAGCCAAAATACATGGTCAAGTGAAAGGCATATCTATCTTAGGGGATTCTAGGTAACTAATTCTCATCATGTAGATGACTATTCTCGAGCAACTGCTAATTTGTAGAGGATCCTCTAACAAAGAAAAGTTTGCAAACAATAGTCAATAGTAACCAACCCAATCAATATAATTAGATCTATATGGTTTGAGTAGAAAATGAGATTTACATCCAAAAAAAGGTTTATGATGTACAAAAAAATTGTAACTCTTTTCACAGAATTAGATTCAACAGAATTCTAACATGGCCAAACTTTGGTTAAAAAAAGATGTAATAATGTAAAAAGAAATGGTTGAAAATCCCAATAGAGGAGTAACTCCTAGCCAATACCAATATGATTGTAGGAAGATGTTACGACTCTTTAGGGTAGAAACACCCAAATTTGTGGTATTCTCTACTCTGAGGCCAACACAGTTCCACGACACCCAAAAGCAAAGAGTTGTGCCTCAAGTCGATCCAAAGACAAGAAGGATTTTAGGTATCTCAAGAACGAAACCTGCGTAAAACAAAATGGAATATCAACATCAATTAAGGATGGACTAGGTTTTTTCTTTAAAAAATAAATTACTGAGACATAAAACCCTAGCTGTGACATGTTACCAGTGAACTATCGCCGTGGAAACTTGTATCTATAGTTATGGATAGGGGTTTCATCAAATCCCCAAAACGTTGCACAGGGGGTCGCATGCAAGATGGCAGGAAACATATATTTAATCCAAGGAAACAGAACAAGGTTCTTAGCACTGATATTGTTCTTAATATGTGAATAAATAAGAAGAAGTTGGCTCAAAATTCAATATTTGTATAAAATTTTTAAGCTTCACATGAAATTAGCAAATGAAATATGTGTAGATTGGTAGAATGGAGTGGATGTAGTGATGGATCTAAGATGTGACAAGGCACTCGAGGATACCAAAAATAAAAATAAAAATAAAAACAGGAATTTTGAGAGATTCATACTAAAACAACACAGGAGGAAAAATGACGATGGATCAAAGTCAAATATTGTTGATCTAATAAAGAAGAATTTATATGGTACCACCTGCAGCGTATTGGAGTATAATACCTAGCTTCTTTTTGAAGAGTTAGACTGCAATATGGAACTAGTTGTCAAAAATATACTTGTAGATACTACTTAGGTAATCAAGTAAGAACGTATTGTGCTAATATAAAGGTAAAATGTACCAAAAATAAATATTACTAGAGATGAAGAAGCAACCCTTAAGAAACTTAGAAAGATTCTTGACATGAAAATTCTCAAAGCTAACAAAGGTAATGCTATAGTAATCATGGACACTATCAGATACAACCCCTGTGACTTGTTCTTTTGCCAAATATCAAAACTATAGTCCTATTTTCTCACAAAATATCACAATTGATACATTCTCTCAATGTCATCCTCATGAATGCGAAGCCGAATTTGATTTCCCAACATCGTGTCTCACAATAAAATGCAATTAAATTCGGCAAGCCTACATAACTTAAACTAATTTTAGCAGTAGATAGATATCACAAGCACAACAAAAAGGTAGATGAAAATGTGAGGTGACGTAATTCAAAAGGATGGCCTATCTTCCTAAAAATCATAAGGTATACTCCCTTAAAGTTAGTATTAGAATCATAAGGTATTAATAAATGCTCTACTCAAATTCAAGTGGAAATTTTTGTTGATAAATATTGTAAAGTTCGTATAACTCACAAAAATTGCATTTGTCTGATTACATTGCAAGTTGAGTTTGTGATGAAGCCAACATTAAGGTACATGACAAGGATGTTTTGAAGCCATATGATTGGTAAATTTTAAATACTTGGAGATAAAAGTGGTACTCGCTCGCTGTTTTTATTTTTGTTTTTATAAGTATCCATTGTATTATCATTATGTTTCATGATCTTTTGATTAGTTTGTTAGAATAGCATTAAGGGGTGAGTTTAAGAGTTACTTGTAGTTTTTCTCATGGGATGATGGGGTGGTCAGGATAATGGGAGATTATCCCCTCCATCTAGTTTCAAAGCCCATGGGGACATATTTGGCCCATTGTGATAAGGCTCAAGGAGTAGTCTCCCCCACCCTCGTGGAGTCTCGGCTCTTGCTAAGTCATAAATTCCTAATTTAGCTTATGGGCTATTGGATTTACTCTTAGTGTTATAGTGGTAACCTTGCCTAATAAAAATAGGGAAAGAAACTTTAGTGTGAAGCTTGGTGGAATAATGTATTAAGTTAATAAATTTTCACTAAATACATAGTCTAACTATGTTTACGTCTTATGCAAATAGAATTCCTCAATCCATTTAATTAAATTTAGAATTTACTAGAATGTGACTCTACATTGATTACAAGATTTAGCTCTTATAATCTTTATTTTTCAACTTATAACCATAAAATGATTTTTATACATGTCAATATACCTTCATCTAAGTTGAGTTGGAGTGTTTAAATATCTTGCAATGTGTGTTGACTTTCCAAACACATATTTTCAATGTCATGATTTAAATCATAGGGTCAATGACTATTGAATTAGTTTGGTGCTTATGATGAAATCCATTTATGCTATTTTATTATGTAATTTTTACAACATTTTAACATTTCAACTTCCTCTTATTAATCATTTCATCATAGTTTCAATTATCAACTTTTAACTTCATAAGGATGTAAGATTTCAAAGTATTTATATTATTTGTGTGATTCTTTATGATTGAATGGTTAAGCTAAGAATCTGCAGTTGAACCTCTTAATAACTTGTGATGACCACTATTCATACTAAAGAAATAAGAGGGAGCCTATCCTTGTTCAACTTGGGCAAGTAATGTCTATAGTCTAAATATCTAATCATGATTTTAGATTCTAGACTACAGGAAAGTACATCAAGTTTCAATCACGCTAATAACTAAGGAATGTTGCATTTGATTTTAAATGATGGGATATTAGATATTTAATATTTACTCAATTTTATTCCAATTCTAATACAAGATGATACATGATACAACCCTAATATGATGAATGGAGAATAGCTTTATAGTTTAAACATTCCAAGAACTTAACATTAAAAATAAGGTGGATTGATTTTTTAAATAAATTAATAGTTCCTCATTGCCAAAACTTAGGATTTCCATGTAATTGAAAAAATGAAGTTGAGAAACTATGAAAATGGTAATATGTTCAAAGTGATGGGAAGATAAGTCATTAACTCGTAAAAAATACATTTAGCTCATTATACTTGTGATTTCTTATGTTACTGCAATTATGACTTGATAACATAGTTTGCAAATTAAGAACTTATAATAATCTATAAATGACAATAGTTTATGGACCCATGGTATGTCAATGAATGAGTAGAGCTTTAATTTAATAAAGGTTTCTTTAAATTAATTTAATGATCATAAATTATTTACCCTAGGAGTGTAGTGCACAAATGGATCCTTTCACTAATAAATCGTGGATCAAATATAATTTTGTTTTTAAAAAAGATTTTCAAATCATTTTCAATCATTTCAAGTGTCTAGAGGCACCTCAAAAATTGAAACTACTTTGAAATATATTTTTGGTACATATATATTCCACAAACACAATCTTGTTAACATAAGATCACAATGAACCATGCGAAAATGTCTTAACAAAAGGATCCCAAAGAATAATATAAATTGTACATTTTTAAATCACAATATTTTTTTATCACTTGATGAAAGAGAGATGGATGTAGGTAGAGAAAGGTTTATGTTTTCCTTGTAAACCATGTTATCAAGATTATACATATTAAAAGATGAGTGTTGTAAAATAATATAGGTTTGTTTTGTTGGTGGCTTTGGAATACTAGTTGTTGCCTAGTGCTACAATTTTTATGTATACTGGTCTTATTTGTGTCCTGATTGGAAGTGTAAAGCATATTTTGTTGTCATAATCAATCTTGTTTCATAGGAATTTTTGCTTTTGTCTCTAGTGGAAATTTTTTTGTCAATTTGGTGTTATCAAGATGGGTAAAATATTGCAGGAGCTTCGTGAGAAGAAGGGGGCAGATGAACTTCGTAAAGAGGTCGTTTAGTTGCAATCAGTGGTATCCCTTTTGCAAGCATAGAATGCAACTCTTAAGAATAGGTTGCAAACTT